>DVQP01001181.1:0-16714 GCA_018231745.1 Danaus eresimus | reverse complement strand
ATATTGGACTATCACTTGGAGTCAAAAATGCTTTTGGATCCTGCAAAAAAATAAATACATATTATAATATTTGAAATAAAATGATGATCTTATACAGGTTTTTCTAAATTTTACTCACAATGCAAGGTTTTAATCCCTTTGGATGAAACATCTGTGGACTTTGTTGTGCCTGAAAAGCATGTTGCAGACGGACTGGAGAGGGGTAAGGATGTACATGATATGGTGAACCATGTGTAGACTGTGCAATCCAATTGTACAGACATGGATAAAAAAATCACACAGTTAAATTTTGTTTCATTATACCCACTTATTATGCAGCTGCTTGATAACTATTCAAAATAATAAAAATGTAAAATTAGAACAAAATATTGTAAAAAAAATAATAATTATCACACACATAGTTAACATATTTAAGTTTGAAATTTTTAATTAATTACCTGCGGATGTATACAATCTAAAGCTATATGGTGTGTTGCATTTTGTATGGTCTTATGTTTACTTCTATAATCTTCCATTTCCTTATCTTTTTAAACTAGAATACAAACCAACTGACTATTAGGAATTCAAATTTATAAAAATAGTAAAAGCAAAATGACAAATATCTTATTTTGTTTTAATATTTCCCTCCTTTTTAATCGACAGATCTCCACAACGGAAGCTTTATAAGAATATAGTAAATAGATGACGAATTTCGGAAGACCTTATTCGCAGTTCCACAAGGGCAGTAAGCAACGACAACAACAAAATTTAATTTGGCCGCTTAACATTGCGCAACTACTTCAAAAAAATCAATAAGTCACAATGTTTCCGAACGTAGTTTCATAAACTCGAGACAGTTATATTAAATTAATAATTAAATATTTTTTATTTTAGAAGACCTACAGTTTCAATAAATCAAAAATTTTAATCATTGAGAAAAAAATATTTATTGTCTCGGTGTTTCCTAGTTAGATGACTGTAAAAGTTTTTAATTACCTATGTTACTCTTAAGTATTTTCTGTTTTAAGTAAAAAGTTGTTCTATAATTTTTTCCACCTATATATTTTTAAATATTCCAAACACTTAAAATTTTATGAATATACAGATAAAAAGTATTTTAGTCATAACATAATAGATAAATAATGTTAAATAGATAAGATCCATCAGCATAGTATTACAGAGATTTAATTTATATAGTTTTTCTAAATAACTATTGTATCTGAATTTATTTATAATTTACCTATTATTTATTTCAGGACTTTTTAGGTATATAGTATTTATATGAAGTAAATAAGACTAAATGACATTCCCATTTTTTATTCATTTGTTTACAATTAAACTGATTTACTATATAAATAAAATTATGATAAAAATATGTAAAACGTGTACTTTGTGATTTAATATTTATAAAGTTATACATTGTTACGTGTTATATATTTTTTTTGTCACATAAATAAAAAAAATGATATTTAAATCTAAAGTAGATTAAAAAAAATTACGTAATGGCCCTTTAGATCTAGCTATCAAATAAAGATTTTTAGAATTAATTGACGTTTATTATGATTATTTAACCGGTGATAGCTGAACAAATAAAAGTATATTATTATAAAAAGCTCCAATCTTAAAATCAATGCCTAAAAATCATTTGTTTTAAAATAGTTTCCGAATAGTGTAAAATAAAATTTTGTTAAAATTCATTGTCTAAAGACAATTCTGGCGATAAAGAAAAATTTGAATACGCCGCCATAACATATGCGTAAAGTCTATCTGTTAAGACAGATTTTAATGTCATGGCGGATATTTGTGGTTTTGCATTTTGGGTACAGTTTTGGTCATTTTAATAGTAAAGAGGTCATGTAATTTATTCAAAATTCGGTCGCTACGCGAGGGGGTCATTCGGGGTGGGTGGAAGAAAGCAATGGCGGAGAATAGAAGTTCGGAAAACGTCGTTATGCCGGACATTACCGAAGTAAGCGAACCCGATCCTCTGTCGACAGCTGCCGAGCACGATACCGATTGTTCTGATGGCGATACCGTATTATCGGCAAGTATCAAAGATACAAGACGTTCAAGCGATTCAAACGGTGTGGTTACGGTCCCCGTATCACTGCCAGTTGGCACGCTCATTACTGGCACTACATTTAATGTCATAACTTCTGACCAATTGCAACACTTTAAACCTATGATATGCGTTGATAATGGTTTTATATCAGGTGGTCCTGTACAGGAAGATATAAAGCCTACTCACATAGTAATTCAAAACACTTCATCAACACCTGCTGGTCGTGAACAAAAGAGCCATGAAACAGGTTCTAATTCCACTAGTAATAGATCAATGAGCAATCGATCATGGGTCGAAACTGCCAACATGCCTATTCTCCCTATTAGATGTAAGAACACTTCAGCAGAACTACATAAGCAAAGGTTAGGGTCTGGTGGGCGCGGAAGATGCATCAAATATGGAAGTGAATGGTACACTCCCAGTGAATTTGAAGCTCTTTGTGGGCGAGCATCAAGCAAGGACTGGAAGAGATCTATAAGATTTGGTGGGAGAAGTATTCAGGCTTTAATTGATGAAGGAATATTGACACCCCATGCTACTAGCTGCACTTGTGGTGCTTGCTGTGATGATCAGACTGGTAAATTTCATCATTTATATTTGTAAGACATTCTAATATTTTTATAACTTCCAATTAGATATATGATCCCAGTATTATAGAATCTGATGATTTCAAACAACTCCTGGATTAAAATAATATGAAGAGAGGTCTAATTAAAGATTTTATTAGAAGATGGTTCTTTGATTATGTATGTAAACTTGTCAATATGCTTTACTTCTTGACCTATTACAATATTATTACAGTCTTAGATAGTTCTAGACTTATATCACTTTTTGCAATTTTAGGAAATTTAAATTCTTTTCCAGCAATGGGACCTGTAAGACTATTTACTCCATATAAGAGGAAGAGAAAAAACCAAGATGGTAAATATTGTGTTATATTATATGAATTATGAGTTTTAAATATAGCAAAATTATATTAATATATTACAGGAACAGATGAGAAGAATGTGAAAGTAAAGCGTGATACTTCGTTGAGTGATGCTGAAGTAGACAGTATTCATCAGACAAGTAGCAATAGTCATTCAAAAGAAGCGTGGCAGACAATAGCTGAGGGATTGGACACTAATTCAGATTACCATTTGTTAGCCAGTCCTGAACCGCCTCCAGATATAGCTGCAGGTATTATCTTAAAATGTTAACTAATTTCATTTGAGCCCTTTAATTGGCCTTGATAAGAATTTAATGTTTTTTAATGATGATTCCTAAAAATGCTATGCTTTTAATATTTTGCAAGAAATTATTCAAAAACTATTTTATTATCTTTAGCATTATTTTTTTTTGATGATATTAATATTTAAACTGTTTTTTCTGGTATGAAAATATAGCACTGAAATTATTTATTTAAATTTTAGTTCCTTTTGTGCTAGGCAACACTTTAGGGTGATATGGCAAATGCAACATGTTATTTATTTATTTTTTCAATGTTATATATGTTTTAAATAACATGTGTTTTATTAATCAAGGATGTTTGGTTTATTGTTTATGATAACTTAAATACAGATAAGTGAATTTAAAAATGTTGCCAGCCTTGATAGGAATTCCTATAAAGTATATTTTAAAGGAACAACATGCTAAGTAAGAATGATTAATAACCACTTATTTGTCTTATCAAATCTTTATACATTTCATGCCTCATACATTGTACTTGTTATTTCTGAATTTGTATCTTTCCTACTTCTATCCATATATTTAGCTTATTCATAGGCTAAACTTATATGAAAGTATAAATATTTAGTGTTTTGATATTGAAATTTATTAAATTTTTGTTAATCTATTTAGGTGATTTTAAAGAAAGATTTAGTATTAAAAACCATTTTGTATATAACTAAATGAATGAAAAGAGAAACATTTTTTATACAAAGATTATATTTCTGCTTTGCCATATAATTTTTGTTGTTACATTAGTGCTTGAATATCAACCCCATTGATGATGCTTTCAAAAATGGCTATTGCAAATTTACATTTTATGGCATTGCTTTCTATTGCATATTTGTTTATAATTATAATGTAATCAATAATAATGTGTCAATCACTAAATTATACCAAACAAACAATCATGTACGTTTGGCATATTTAAAGTCTACATTATGATAAAATACATAACAGAAAAATATTATAAATAGAATTCTGCTTAAAGAATAAACAAATAGTACACGGAAATTCTTTAGGGGAATGATACAAATAATGAATGGTTTATTTTTTTTCTAATGGTATCTAATTTTACTGTAGCGGATATTCCTATTTAAATTGATAATTTGAATAAAAAACTTTAATTGGTAATATAAATTATTGCATAAGAGCTTTTAAGTTCTAAAACGACTGAAGGGATTTTGAATTTCTCTATTCTATAAAACTTAAAAATGCTGGCGAAGTATTTCTTGTTTTTAAAAATTGAAACATATTTACCTGAATATGTAGTTCCAAAAGCGTATTACAATTTATTTACAATATTTGTAACCATTGTGTTAATTCCTGGTTTTCATTTGATGCTTTTGTATGTTAGATAATTAATATTGTGATGCGAGAATAGATGCCTATCAAATATTTATTTTTTCATGTGTTTAATTAAAGTATTAAGAACTTAAAAATTTAAACAATTCTTTGTGGGTAATACTTAAAAAAAAAAAATTATTTAAGGACTGTGCTTTGATAGTGATGACGGTATTTCTTTTAATGAATATGCTCTCTTTAGCATTTCACTTCTCTAGCTGACATAATAACGACCTTCTAACTCTTACGAGTTGCTAAGCAGCAGCGAATTGTTTTCTTTAAATATTTATTACTCTATAGCCAGATATAATTTGTGCTTTTATTTCTTTCATCCTATATTAATTGTATTGTAAAAGGTTTTTTTAAACATTGCAATAAAACGAAGTTACGCAACTATTGTAGCAATTCCAGACATGACAAAAGTATTGAAACGGCTCGAAGATATCGGTCAGAATCTTACACGTCTGTCTGGAGAGTTGAAGCAATGTGTTGAAGACGTTAAGATAATGAGCACGAGACAGATGGAGAGATTGGAGCAGGAGCGTGCCTCCGCTTTACTAGCAGCGAGTATGGATGCTCATGTAGAGGCCGAACAGGTCTCATTGCATAACGTTGACGAATCTGAAGCTAAGAAGGTGTGTTAACATGCATTTTTCCTATAAATATTATAAATGCGAATTTAGTCTGAGTGCCTGTTTGTTCATTTTAACTCCTAAACCACTTAACCGATTTTGATGAATTTTCGTATAGAGATAGGTGAAACCCTGAAGAAGGACATAGTCTACCTTTTATCCAGGTCGTGACCCAGATCCAAAACTACACTATTGGAACCATGAAGCGCTGTTTGGGTTCAGTAGACGTAGTGGCAGAGAATAATTCTAATGTTCACCCGGAAGGAGTCGCGGGCAAAAGCTAGTTACATATAAATAAATACAGATCTTTCTCGTATTTTATATATGGCTCTGTTAACTTAAACCGTTGGGGGCTTAGAAGTTTTTGAATAGGCAAATAAATACATATTACATGTGAACCGGATAACAATTTATTATGTTATATAAGGATAAGTAACGAAATTTGTTGCGTTTTAGTCTTTGCTTAAACATAACCGTAAGAATTTAATTAAATCTACAATATCGCTTTATTCAGTTTTGAAATTAAATCAATATTATGTTTTTCCCAAATTATAATTACGTATTCGTATATATATTTTGCTAAACCAAATCAAAAAGTATACATTAATGTAATGTATGTTATATTAAAATAGCACATATAACGATCATTGCTTCTAGTGCGCGAACTGCAACCGCGAAGCTTCAGCCGAATGCTCACTCTGCCGTCGGACGCCATATTGCTCGACATATTGCCAAAAAAAAGACTGGGCAGCCCATCAGATTGAATGTCTCCGATCGGTGCCTACAATACACACAGACGCACAACAGCACCAGTCCATTATGCTAATTGTAGAAAGTCCGCATCAATAGTATACAGATGGTAATACTTTATATTAATTACCGATTCAATATGAACGCATACTTTAGTTTTAATTAAAAGTAAACGAGAAATAATTTATTGTACTGTATTTCAGACGTTTCGCATGAAACAGTTATAAAAAGGGCCTGACTCTGTATCAACTCTTACTGGACTATTCGTTTTTGTGTGCCGGTATCGTGTTAAACATGGATAAGTAATACTGTGTTTGACATAAGAATATCTCGGGGTCAAAAAAAAGCTTAGAGAAAATATATATTTATGAGAAAATATTATGTGAACAGTGGTAGAAGAATTTTATATTGTTGATGTAACTAACAAGGCGGGTATCAAGCAATCAAATTAATGATATAAAAATATAGAAATTTTTAATTCATGTTTCTATGAGAGAGAGAGAGAGAGAGAGTTTCCTAAAATGTGTCTCGAGATAAACGACTGTTTTTTATACCTTGCAGTATATCATTGTTATTTGTTTGATACTCGCGATTTTATAACACCCATTTATATCAAATAAAATACCTAAACTCGTGCCTCATCTAATTGAAAATGTATACATATATAGCTATGTATTGAATTATATAAGACGTTGTTTATAAAAAACTAAGGCTAGTCTTGTAAGGACAACCAATCTTCCATTATGATGAAAGAACTACTAATAAATGTAGAATTGTTATATTATACAATTACATTATATTTACACTTCATTAATTAAAAATGGCAAGTCGTCTGTGTGAATTCAATTAAAAGATGTGTGATTTAAACTGAATAACAATTTTTAATATCATTGCATTACGAGGACACCCAAGATAGTCTTTACTATAAAGACATTTTTAGGGAATTTTTTGACAAAGCTCACAAATATTTTCACAATGTTCACCCTAAATTCGATTTACTAATGATGACTTAATTGATCATCGTTTGAGAGTTGTGTAAAATTTTCATTGATATTATAAACATTATTACATTATTTTCATTCATATTATAAACACATGTAGCGTTATTTTATAACTGTATTTCAATAATCCCACACCTAATGTCTTGTATTTTATATTCACTTTTCTGACACAATGACATTTTAAAAGTAGTTGCCACCTATACAAGTTGAAGTTAGTTCATTGATTGTTGTATGTTATTTAAAACATTTACATATATATTGACAAACATTTTGTAAATCATTGTTATACATAGAAACTTGTAGGTAATTTTTTATGGATACAATGAATGAATTGTTTTTTTGATAGGCCAAGATAGGCTAACTAACTTGATATGTAATCTGTAATTCGTTATATTTAAAATGTTTACCTTATCAAGAGTAATATTTTTTTAATTATTCAATGATAAGGCGTGTGATGAAAGGACCTACTAATAAATAAAGTAAAAATTTTTGAATGAAATTGACAACACAACAAAAACAACATCTCGTGTTTAGTATAATTAATTCTAGAAACTTATTAAGTATTTTTAATGCATCACTTCTAAACGTATTTTAATAAATTAGTAGTGTATTTACAATTTATTGTATAAGTTAGACAAATACTTTTAATATAAATTGATATATTTACAATAATTTTTGGGATTACATTTTATATTTAGAGAAAGCTAGGGCATTTTATCATGTCTTAAATGAGCCGTCTTAAAAAGCCGACAATTGTTGAATAGTGGTTAATGTATTAAGTAATTGATTTTAACACTCTTATTAGCTGTTAGGTAATAGTCCTTCACACCATTTGTTTGTATTGCTATAGGGTATCCATCAAGATTTTTTCACTTTTTCTAGTGTTCTTTCAACTATTTTTATGTAATGTATGCATCTTCTGTACCTTTTAATTAATATATGACTATTGATGACTCTAGTAGAAGTTCTTGAAAGTGAGACGAAGTTAAATTGTAACTTTTTGACCACTCAGGGACGAGAGGGTTTAGTAAAATTAACATTTTAGAAGTGACACCGGTTTTTGAATAGAACTGCAGTCTACAACCCATTTTATGTAACTGTGTAATTGAAAAAAAAAAAACAATTTACTTTAAGGATTGAGGTAATTGTACTATTCACCTTTTTATTAATATCATTCTTGGTATTATATTAACAAAGCATTGAAGACATCATACCTAATCTGATAGTCTGTGCATTAGTTTTAATCAACTTTACCTCAATGTCAATGACCTTTTTTTACTCAACTGTTACTGTAATATAAAAAGAATCTGTTACACAACGAAGGTGTATTGTGTCCTGATTCTTTTTATAGATAACATGCAATTTAAGTGTATAAGAAATATACAGTATAGGAATTAGGTGAAATATTTTGCTCTTTCATAATATATTCATATTGCAATAACTAAGCCTGTTAAGAATAAAAGGTAACAAATAATCACGACTATGCTAGTTTAATATCCAAAGAATATGTTGTAATTCGTAGTTTTTGTATAAATAAAATCATATTTATTCATATACATAGTCAGTACTATTTTGACTCATACATTTAGGAGTGACGACTTCAGGTATTGTGCTTGTTTAAAGTTGTAGGTGTGATTGAGTTTGGTTATATATTTAATTAGAATAAATATGTATTGGTAGTGTGAGTAATTCATATTAATAGATGCTAAATTCTATTTGTCTACTAGACGTTCATAATTTTTGAAATCTTAGAAATATCATTTTGTACACCAACAATTATTTATGTAAAGGTAATTGTTTATTGATATTTCAGGCAACCATTTTATTTTGGCATTGGAACATTGGAGCGATATTTTTGAAGTTTACATTTCAATATTTAT
This sequence comes from Danaus eresimus, assembly GCA_018231745.1. Classification (NCBI taxonomy): domain Eukaryota; kingdom Metazoa; phylum Arthropoda; class Insecta; order Lepidoptera; family Nymphalidae; genus Danaus; species Danaus eresimus. The sequence goes on along the minus strand of DVQP01001181.1, from coordinate 7,860 downwards.
ACAGACTACCAGCACAAACATTGTTAACTATTTTTACCTGTTTTAAGTTATCCTCATCTCAGGTCGTTTCAACATATAGTTCTTAAAGAAATAAAAAGTTTTCTTGGTATACGCTTAATTTAATACAATTAATCAAATATGAAAAACAATTAATATAAAAATAATTATTGTATATTTTTATTTGAAATATATATTTATATGTTATTATTTTTTAAAAACGTTAACTGAAAGCTAAGTAGTCGATTTATCCAAATGAATCAATTTATTGCCAGCTTAAAAAAAAATCTCTTGGTTAAACCCATTAGCTGGCTGCATTATATCTTTGTTTATAAAACAAATTATTTCATATCTAAAACATTCTCTGTTTGATTCATGATCGGCTTTTGATTAATGAAATATAATGGTCGTAAAAACACTAATTGCAGATATATGCTTTTTCCTTTTATAAAGGTAATGTGTGTCAATTTCTATATTGGCGATCCAGTAATTTATCATTATTTCAGTTATCTTATGATCATTTTATGTCCGACTTCAAGATAATTACTACGTTACGTAAACGTATGATAAAAACCTTAAATATATGCTTACTTAATTTACAAAAATTTCACGTATTCCTTATTAACGAAATAAGAAAAGCATTAACTTGATGTTGCGTTACGTGGCTTGTGATCGCCGTATAATTTTTACATACCTGTTTTGAAAAGCGAATGAGATTATAAATTAGACACCAAATATTTGGAACTTGTTTCTTCTAATGAGATCTAAGATTTTAGCGAGTAAATAAAACTAACATATTTTCGGATTTATTACGCAATTTCTAATTACTTTAAGACTGCACAATCCCAAAATATATAAGTTTTATTTAACTTGTTTCTTCTCTCTGTATAAAGCGTTTATTGGGAGAGAGTAATGAAATCCAACACTGAAAATACGTCTTTCTTGCAAATGGTTTTGAGTCTTCCAAATATTAATTTAGGTTGTTGGTAGTTAATTTTATAATAAAAGACGTGAAATTATTGTGATGTGCTACTTTACGGTTAATTAGAGACAAAAATCTAATATTGTAATGTTTTGATTTTAATAAAAAATAAGCTAAAAGTTAAAAAAATACTCCTTAGGTATGTTCCTTTTGGAAAATTTGTGCTTGCGAAACCGATGAAAAGAATTCATAGAAACCATTCAATCTTATATAAAATTTGCAATAACACTTAATTGACTTGTTGCTAGTCTGTGTGCACCAGTGATATTTTACTTTTTAATAACAGGATCTCCGATTAAACGCATGAAAAGTCAACATAAACTCGGTAGTGTATGTAGCATGCCAGTACTGTTACCTGTATATAATTTGACTGAATTTGTATTGACTTTGGATTAATTATTTTAAAGGAAAAAATATTTTTATTACTTCTGTACCAAAATCCCAACAGCCGCAACACAGTCGTTGTTGCCGAGTTTTCGGTCAGGTGATCATTATAACGATTATTTTTAACTATGATTCACAAAAGAAAACTGGTTTGAAAACAGCACCAAATACCATAAGTATTTTTCTTCGGATGTGATAAGTACTCTGCTGGGTTTTCTCAGTATTTTTTTATAATTCATTCTTAAAATACCGATAAGATGTCGTTTTATTTTAATGTTTAATTGTAAATAGTTTTGTTGGATTATTTTAATGTAAGAGAGCGGGTTTAAAATTAATAAATTTTTATTACGGCGATTCCTGTTCATTTGTTGTTCAACTACCTCATTATAATGTTACAAACTTAATTTAAATAAGCAATTTCTTCAAACTAGGATAAGTTTAAACTGTTTTATATTTAGCTTTATAAAAAAATTTTGTCGGATAAAATAGAACAAAATGCAGTGTTGGATAAATGAATAGAATATAATTATTGTATAAAGTTTACATAAATCTTTGGTGGTCTATATGAATTGCTCCTAATACAATATTACATACTATAAATGCAATTAAGAGAAAGAACATGATAAATACTAAAGTTAAAAAGCTGATGAAATCGGTGATAATCATATTAAGTACAAATTTAAATTTTTATTTAATCACTGGGACACACTCCTACGTGAGTGTCTCTTCGGGCAGCACTCAGTGGAATATGTACGGGTGTTTCTTTGATGACTATGTTTCTTATGCAGCCAGTGAAACCACGTTTGGAGCTGGTACCACGTAGCGTTGAGATTGGACGCACGTGCCCGCCAATGTACAAAGCAGATCTGGTGTCCGTGGAGCCGGATTGACCGAGACCAGCGTCTGAGAAGTGGCCATCAACGCCTACTGACACCACGTGGCGAGACTTAACAGCTGAAAATAAATGAATTGTTAGGTAAATTTGTGATTGTAACTCTCAGGTATACTTTTATGGTATGACATCCCTTTTTCTCTTCTCTGTATGTATATGTATACGTAATATCCTATTTAGTAAGTCAATCAATAGACTTACTATTGATTGATATTGATTCAGGCATATTTAAGTTTCTATAATTTTATACTCTTTCCGGGAGAAACTAGTTTATTACATTTGAGTATAGAATAAGGAATTTATTATACCTATGAATTTATATTGACTTTTACCGTGTATTCTGTGCCAGTTTCCATCGCACAAGGAGAATTTGTTGCCCAGTTTGTAACTGGCATGGAAGGGGCCTTTTCCATTCTCTACATTCGCTATGACTTCGTTCTCCAAAAGTTCCAAAATCATAAAGTCTTTTTTACCATAGACACTTAAAATTAAGCCAGTTGAATTGCGAGGTTTTATTTCCATAGTTATAGAAATTTCATATCCAACTTTAAAGTTTTCTAACAACTGAAAAATAATAATATTTGGTATTACTCTGAATCATGATTGATAATGTTCATATTAAACGAGCAAATACGGCCTTACTTTCAAATAATTGCTGTGATTGTTATTTGAAGGACCAAAGTAGACACCTTGCTCGACGTTGTCTGTGCAGCGTAGAGCATTTACTCGGTCTAAGATGTTTGTAACATATTGCCCGTTCATCATCAAACCTTTTAGACATCCTTTAAATGGTTGGTAGAAGTCCTAGACATTGTATTTTTATTAAAACAATGGTTTAAAAAGAAAGTTATGCATAACTATAATACAAAGAATTTTGACGATACCGAAACAAAAATTGACACAGTACTTTATTGACTCACCATTAGATTTTGACTAATAGTATTCGTAACATTTCTTAATCCACCGTAATAGTATGGTGGAGCGAGTACGGTAGGTGCATAGCATGACACACTAGTTTCACCAATTCTTTCAGAGTTAACAGTCAGTTTGCCGTGACCGTTATTTCTAACCAGAGTTACTGTATGCCATTCAGTGTCATTGTATGTTGTTGATGAGGTAACTAATCCTGTCTCCCCACCGCAGTTAAACGTGAAGTGTAGCTGAAATACATTTGTATTAACATTATGAAAGAGTTTAAAAATGTAGATTCTGCATTTAGATTAGATTTTATATTGAAAAGAAATCTATATCATCCTACCTTAGCATCTTTCATATATAACGCCAAAAATTGGGTCGGGACTCTTTCAGCTGCTGCATAAAATATTAAACCGCCATGTTGATCAAATGTTCGGAAACTTATAGTTAAATCAAAACCTTCTAATTGTCTGCCAGGTAATTTAGCGTATTCAATGCGGCTATCCTCTTTTGTACCTACATATAAAATTAATTATGACAGAAATTATTGTATTACGATTTTGTGCATATACGCATTTGTAATTATTGATAAAATTACCGAATCTGTATCCTTCTAACGGATCACCAACTTCATATTGTGGATCAAAAGCAAGTGCACATCCAGGTTGTGGTGCTGAAGGGGGCCTTCTGGTAGTGGTTGATGCTCGAGCAGTGGTAGTGGAAGGAATGGGTGCCATTGTTGTTGTTGTTGTTGTTGGAGGCAAAGTTTCTGTCGATGGCGCTGCCGGTGCTGTTGTGGTTTCTTCTGCGCTAAATACTAAGGTTGGAGGTTCTGTAATGATAGTTGAATTTCCATTTGGTATTGAAATGTAAATATTTTTTAAGTTTAGCTTTCTAGTTTTTACCTTTTTCATCTACGGGGACATTAAGGACTGGCGTAGGAAGAACGTCATCACGAGTTGGAGTAGGCCATAAACTAACATCTAAAAAATTAAAGCTTTTAATAAAAGGATCATCTTTAAAACTGTTTTAAAATAAAAAGGCTCCTTACCTGGAGGAACACCACCAGTAGTTGTAATTTTACCACATCTTCCAAATGTGACGCTGTGATTGCTAAATGGTTCTAATAGATTAAGTACTCGTCCATTAAATGTTGCGTCAGCAATACAACCCTTAAATGGTGTTTTAGAGCCTACTTCTCCGCCCACTACATAACCTGGTTGGACGCCACCCACAAAGAGTACGCCATTAATAATATGTAATGGTGCCGGAGCGGAGTCAGTGCTGCAGAAAATAGTAAATTAAGTATTAGAATATTTTTTTTGAGTAATAAGATTGACCCTATTTTAAAATGTTACGGTTGAGGCCCAGTTTTACTAGTTTTTGACAAGGTTAAAAATATATATCTTTTAAGTAAGATATTAAGGTTTGTATTTTTGACATTTAAAAACATTTTGCCTTTAAAACCATGTACAGTACGTGAGGCGTAAGCTGAGGTTTGCATTTGTGTGAGTGCACACAGTGTAGGTGTGATGTCATATTTGTGCATGCTACGTGCTTTTACACTTTATTGCTTAAACGGATTTGAACACAAAAAAACGAGGCATACTTAAAGGTTTAAATTACCAAGTAAAACTTATTTTGTGTAGTTTAATTAGTTATTTTCAAGACATTAGTGACAAAAATATAAATTGAGGAAGAATTCGCATATTTTTTTAACAATTTGAATACAAAAATTAGTCTATTTTTCTTCACATAGTATTTACTCCTAACTTTTAACAAGCTTTGATTATTTTATGATAAATATAGAATACCCACTTATGTTATGTATCTGATAAAAAAATAATAATTCTAAAAGTTTTTTGTCTGACTTTACTTTCACTCACACAAATGAAATGCTCAGCTTAAACCTTGCTGACTATACTTTATTTCATTATTTTTTTACTGCCAGCTATTGATATAACCCCACCCACCCTTAGAAAACGAAAATTATTTTACGTTAGTTAGCTGTTTGTTACTTTTCAGTAATTGATGATATCGACATGTTTGACATTATTATTAAAATTATTTTTATATACAATTGCCATTATACTTTTTCGTACCTGAAATAGTCAAAGTCATCCACCACTAGCCGTAAAGCTTTGTCGTTATGAGTAACGGTGACCACGTGCCACTGGGAATCGTTATATGTGCTGAGGCCAGTGTCTAGTGATTCTCTCTGGCTCATTAAAACCAGTTTGCCTACAAAAATACGCATATTATAATATAAAAGACTTATATATTGTTTTAAGCTTATATTTAAAGAGAAATTTTTACCTTTGTTAAGAGATAGTGAAATACTGTCTGGCATTGAAGTTGTTTGTGTTCGACTTACATAAACGAATAGTAAGCCAGAAGGCTCATTTGTTTTAAATTTGAGAGTTAATTGGAGATTCTCTGTTGAAATATCAACGAAGCGCAAATAGCTGTTCTCACCAGATAAAGATATTAGTGACGCAAACTAAAATAATTAGAATTAGAATTAGATTGTTTTGCTACATTTTAAGAAAAACATTGGCAGCTTTGATAAATTTGGTTACCTGGCATCCGTAGGCTATTCCTACCGATTCAACATTTTCACTTAAATCAATATTAACACCGTCGATACTTATTTGTCTTATACAACCGTCAAAACCTTTGTTTGTAACTTGTATAATGTCTTTATTATTTCCACCGAAATTCATTGTATCTAACGATGGTATCTCTTTAGCCGCGGATGTCGATACCATTTTAAGTATTTCATTGTCTACTCTAAGGGAACACGAACTGAAGTACCTTCCGGCGTCAAGTCTATGCCATTTGCCGTCATTATATGCTTTTGTTGTGCCAATAATAACCATGTCATTGGTATTTCCAAGAGACACCTAAAATAAATAAGAGCAAGAATATTGACCCAATATTAATGTATGTAAATATTCCCATGTAAATGGATTTAGAGTGATGGAGACATACTTGTAAATAAACATGACCGTCTTGCATTTGTATCGAGAAGAAGTGTTTTCCTTCTCCTACCAAGTATATTAGACCATCTGGCGCATAAGTTCTGAAGAACAGGAGCACCTGATTTTTCTGTGGACTAAGGTAACCTCGGCCAGGCATAGTCACGTGTGAACGACCATTGAATCGGTACTCTTGGGGACCCGATTGTGATGATATTAGTTTATCTCTGGATATAAAAAAATAAGGTTATTTCCTTTTATCTTTAGTACAGCAATTAAAACCTTGTGCCACTTATCTTACCTTTGCCTTGCACCTTTCAAATTATCCGAACTGACGAAATTCCATAAACCAACGGGTGTGTCGCCAATCATTAATTCCTCAATTTGTCCTTCAAATGCAGGGAAGCTTATGCCTTGAAGTTTTGCATCTGATGGAACTCCTCCTACATAAAGTTTTGATTTGTCTCGATCTAAGTTAAAGATGGTATGCTGGCCCGGTAAAACAGCTTCTTTGACATGGATTTTGTCTGAACCGCTATCAAGACTTTCCCGAATGGATAATTTTACGTTTCTTCCTACTCTGTTGACAGATATAGTAAACGGTTTTTCATTTATGTTATAATTTTTTTATATTAACTGATTTTTTAAACAGTTTCACTTAGTTGGGGCTCACCTGTCAACTATAACTTGATACCATCTATTGTCAGCCACAAACTTTTCGCTTCCTATTCTTGCTGGTTCACGGCCAGATTCTGCGGTCTCTCCAATATCCATGACGAGATAAGGATATCCATTTTGCACTCCTATGACCATAAAGTCATCCTACGACAAATTTGTCCATGTATATAAAGTTTATAATTCAGTATCTAGGACGATTTTTTCGTATTATCATATGTTCATTAAAATATTAAATAAAATTTATAGGTTTCAGTCAAAGGGCACAAAGTTATTACTTTCTTTGGAGGTAAAAATGTATAATATTATAAAATATTTCTTATTTATACCGATTTCGTTCTCCTTAACATGGTGTCTTTAGGATTTCCAAGGTATAAAATGAATCCATTTTTTTCTTTAGTTCGGAAATAGGCTGAAACGTGTGTAGATGTTGACATTTCATCCACTGTGTCTGGTAGGCGTGGCTGAAGAGTTGACCATCGGTCAAATGTTACGCCGACTTGTATACGGTTTGCTACGGTTCGAGCCTGATGAATAAAAATTAATATGAAGACACCTGTTTTTATATATCTTATATCGCCATCTCATTACGCCCCTTTTCTTTATACCTGTTCTATTAATTCCCTTAGCTTTTGAAGTTTTTCGTCGGCTTCTTTTCGAAGACTTTCGAGATTTTCCTGTTTCAGTTTAACAGTTCGGTAAGTCGACGATATTGTGGGATCCATTTGATTAATTTTGTTTACTGTTGAAATTAAAGATAATTAGTACTCTACTGTACCTGTAATATTTCTAAAAAAATAAAAATAATAAATTTGCTCACATAAGTTATCAATGTTTGAGGTCATTTTCTGTGCGTCGTCCGCTAATTTTGGCAGTGTTTGTGCGAATTCCTTGCTGACTTCCAATTCACTTCCAAGAGTAGACATAATTCCCTTTGTTGATTTGACTGTTTTTGCCACTTTTTCGGCTTTTTCAGTTTCATCATGTAACGAAGTTTGCGGTGAACTCGGAAGCGACCTGTATTATTTAATATAATA
>DVQP01001180.1:0-16725 GCA_018231745.1 Danaus eresimus | reverse complement strand
CGAAAATATATTAGTTTTATTTAAATGACTCTCGAAAATCTTAGATCTCATTATACAAAAATTGTATTTTAAAGGAGACAAGAAAGCATGATAGGTACTAATGTATCTTTTTAATATTATTTCCACATTGGCGAAGCAAATATTAATTTGGTTGTAGCTACATATTGTTGTTGTTGTACATATGTCCAAAAGTCACACGAATTATCTTAACACATGCTTAACCTAGCTGAAGAATGTTTTTATCTACATTTCATACATAATTGTTTGAATCAATTTGAACAAAAATCTAAATTATATGAAAAGATACCTTCGCCAAAACTTTGAAATGATTTTACTATTCTGTTATTTTTTTTGGATATTGAAATGAGAAATCATGAATAATTTTCTAGAGGTTTTATAGATCTTAATTTTAATATTGTCTAAAGATTATGTTGCCTTCTGTAGCATCGGTAAGCAATCGCCAAACAGTAGAGTTAATAAAAAAGACTCAAGTCCGTAAGTTTTTAAAATTCGCTACTACTTATGAAGTTAAACAGACTTGTATTTAATCATTATAAAAAGCTTAAAGGTTTTAATTTATCAATTTTTCTTTTGGAACAAAAACTTATTTCATTACGAACATTTAATGCTGACTTTTTTGGCATTAACTCGTCAATAAAACATTGTAAACTTCTTTTTTATGATATATCTATAAGGGCGTAAAACGTATCGTTTTACTCCATACGGCGTTCTAATAATATCTGTATAAGCTATCGTTAGCAAAAGAAGGTATAACGAGCTTAACTTGTTCGAAGTGAAAACATCGACACAGCGCTTAAGCGTCGCCTTTTTTCTATACACCTAAAGGCCGTTAATGTTGTATCTGTAAGCACGCAACGGTAACATTTGTAATATACGTTATAAGATTCTGTACCTACTCATTTGCAGAAATACTAGAATGTTGTATTAGTATAACTACTGAAGACTAATAATTTACCTTACATACTGAAACTATATTTGCATGTACGCTTATAATGTCGTTGACAAATAATGCTATTTATTAGGTTCATTATACTATTCTGCGATCAGACCTGAATACTTATCTCATAAGCTAAAATGTCGACAAAAATACTTACTATTATTCTATTAGGTATATATATATCCAAAATTAATAGAGAATAGGCGATAATTAAAGATATTTACAACAAAGAAATAGTCTTGTACTGTTTCTTATATGTAGGGGTTGTTAAAGGAGCATAAGATAAGATATTTTGGGTAAAAATAATGTTCAATATTCGTGGTATTTTATTCAATGAGTATCTAGAATGTATTTTATGACCATCATCTTAAGTACTACGCCCTTATAAGCCAAGAAATAAAAACTATTTCTCAAGATCTCTCAAAATATCAAATCGTAAACAAACGCGCTCACAAATGTTGTTTTATTGGCGTCCCTTTCTTGCTTACGTTTGCCGCGCTTTTTACTATTTCGTAATAAACGTTGGCGGCATTTAAAATCCGGCGCGAGTTATTTTGTTAGAGTCTCATAAGGGAAACCTAAAAGTGGATTGAGGCAATTTTGACGTACTTCTTAAATGAATGTTATGAAAGTTATTATAAAAAATAATAATTTATCTATTAAGCATTCTCATATGTTGTAATTGTGACGTAATTTTACCTAATAACAACACAATCTGGTAAAAAAGATTTATGAAGAAAATGTAGGGAAAAATATTTTGTGCTCAAATGTAAACTTTATATCTGCTGTACTAGAACTGGTTTCCGAATGTTTCACGTAGCATGCATGTCACGGATATACGTATACAAGATACTTCCTTGATTCCGTGCTGTTGGTAGAACTGATCTATTGAACCAATCACGTACAAGATAGGTGGCGCTGCGGTAGCGACGCGAGACGGCCCCAAGCTAGCTTGCACTGGGAACATTACTTCGAGCCCCATACATTTTCTTCTGGTTCTCTACGTCTGCAGTTTGGTTGTGTACCAGTTCAAAAATTATTTCAAAATTTTTGCCATCAGGTAAGTCTAAGCATTATTTTAACTAAAGTTATGTGTTTTAACAATGTTTATAGTAATAATGAGTGCGAAATTCGATAAAATATGTTTTGTTCCACGTTGGAATTCTGAGTCAAACATGGCTATAGGCTTCGTCGCACTTTCTGTACTACGCGTGGGTATGAGGACGCCCCATTTTTGATAATTAATTTCTCAAATCTTTTCCATTAAACGTCTAAAACAGTTCTTCTACAACTTTTAGAACAATAATCTTACGATTATTTGGTAATTATGTCATCTCTAGATAATGCGTATTTTCTACAAAATATGAGAAAACAAAATGGCTCTTTCGACTCGGGCATAGGCCAGTGAACTCGTTATAAGGGGCGATAACTAAAATCATTGATTATTGCAGTGGATTACACTGAATTTATGTGGGTTATGATAGATTTTTTTGTATAATATCAAATTCAATTACTATTTTCTTAGTATTTAGCTTATAGGTCATTTCCCGCCAAAACGTGTCTTAGAATGGCTTGTAGTAGCGTGGAAGCACGTTACCACGAATAACCCGGGCCGTTCATTTACTATATACGCTACTGTCCTATTTTAAATATTAATTATTTGTTTCGTTTTAGGAAAAAAGTTAAAATGACGGACAAGCCGAAGCGTCCTATGTCAGCATATATGCTTTGGCTAAATAGTGCACGAGAACAAATTAAGTCCGAAAATCCGGGACTTAAAGTTACTGAAATTGCCAAAAAGGGAGGCGAAATATGGAGATCAATGAAAGACAAGAGTGTGAGTGTATATCATTAATAAAACCACTTGATTTATTAAATAAGTATGTTCTCAATGATTTTGGTACTGATTGATTTTATTAATTATTTACTTTCTATTTTACAAAGGTTTGGGAGGAAAAGGCTGCTAAAGCTAAGGAGCAATACACAAAAGACTTGGAGTCATATAATGCTAATGGAGGCGGTGGTGAAGGTGGCGGTAAAAAGGCACAGAAAAGAGGAAAGAAGGGCAAGAAAGCTTCCCCTGCTGTAATTAATTACTTTTTAACTCTCTTACATTAAATTTATAATGATTGTATATACATATTACTGGTGACCTACAAAAGAGATAAATAATTGTCTAGTTTATTTCTAATTCTTTCACTTTGTTTCAGAAGGCAAAGAAGAAGAAGGAGGAGTCAGATGAAGAAGAAGCTGGTGAAGAGGAAGAGGAAGAAAGCGAATGATCTCCCAACTTAGGCATTTCTGTTCATATTGAATAATTTACTTGGACTTAATTTATTACAAAATAAAATGGGACTGACTTTCCAAAGTCTGTATTGAAAGGGTTTAATTTTTTTATAAAAGTATTACAGAGATTTTAATTCGTGAATAATATTAATAAAATTACTCATCAATTAATTTATAAATTTGATCGACATTATATTTGTTGGTTTGTTTAATGAGTGTTACAGCTTGGTTTTGTAGTATTGGATAACGATAGGTTGTGAGTGCAGAGTTTGGAAAGTTCCACCACAGGCTAGGTATCTAGGTTTCTAAGCCTCAAAAAAAAATAATGTTTAAGTGTTAGCATGTATACACTGGGGAATTGTACAGTTAGCCCTCCCTCGTTAAGTTCGCTGTGACTACTGGATGCTCATGTTTTTTATGTACCTCAGATGGTTTTATCAAAACTGTTATGTCTCCCAACATTGTCGTAAAGCTGTGCTTTAAATTGATATGCCATAAGTATAATTTACGCTATATATTTTTTTTGCCCACTGACATTATAGTTTTGGTCGAACTGTGTTAACATGTAAAATTAGAGACAATTTCATGAATGATGTGACGGCTTATTGTTAATTAAACCTACCTCTCATTGTAAATTTCAATGCTTATAAATGGTACCAAACTTTTAAGCTAAGAAACAGTTTGGGACATGGGCCCAAGCTGAGCAATTTAAATTTAGGAAATTGATGTGTATGTTGTATTTTTAGTTAGTTATAGGTAGGTTTCAATGTGATTAGTCTCTCAAATTTTACATTTGTGTTATTTTGTAAATGAGAATTAGCATTCCTCATGTCAATACGGATTTTACATGTTCAATAAAGTAATTTCATATAAGATTCTATTTTTCAATTTGTCTTTTCATTCTTCTTTACCTTGTCTGTCTTAGTTAAGTTATACGTCCTATAAAAAGTAGAGATAATAAATATTTGATATTACATAATAAACACTTCTAATTGTCGTGACGTAATAAAATAATGAATGAACGTCAATTTAATGAGTCTACGGTTGAGTTGATTTTCAATAATTGAACGCCACCCGTCCAACTCATTTAGACGCCATTTTGTAAGCGTCGATTGCCTAATGGCTTGACTGTGTCATATTTATCTCGTTAACAGATAACGGGCATTCATCTGATTATTTTTAATCTGTAACTCAATTGATAAAAAAATCTGAATAATAAAAACAAGTAACCGTATCACAACCATAACCATGAGAAGAATTTCGTTTCTTTTACAATAATATATCTACACTATATGTGAAAGTCAGAAATTATTGATTATTGTACATGGAGCCTTAAAAATTCTTTAAACTGTTAAATTTACAAAATTATTGCATAATTTAATAAAAAGATATATTTCTTTTAATTTCATTACTGTGTACATGAAACCTTTAAGTTTTTCAAATTTATCATTATTTGTAGAGTCAAAACACTAGCGTTACACTTTCGGTGGCATTTGCTGTCAGTTTCTATACGTCAATTGAAATAATGTATTTTTAACTTTTACTAAACATTTAAATAAACAAAATTTTGATATAAAGTGCCTTCAAATAGATTGAACTCAAAATATAATATTTTTTCGTAATTGCAATGTTAGAGAAAACAAAGATTCAAATTAAGTAAATCCATTAATGTTAGTAATAGCCGGAGTGTCGATTGTTTTTAATAATGTCTGGGGATAGCGCGGTGGGAAGCGGCTCTCAAGTGGCATTGGTAACTGGTGGATATGACCACACGATTAAGCTATGGCAGGCCCACAGCGGCGTCTGCTTGCGAACCATGCAACATCCAGATTCGGTAACCTTTAACATGATCCGATAAAAAACTTTATATCCGAACTCGCTGCTTGCACATTTTAGTAAAATCTTAACGCTCTTTAAGAAAACCTCCCTAATTCATGAATTGTTAATTCACGTTTGGAGCGTGGAATCAACTTTTATTCTTAATTTTCTATTTCTATTGTTCAGCAAAACAAAGTCTTAATTTTCATTACCAATTGCATGAATATATCTGTTACTTCCTCATTGTCAATATATTTGATTTGGTTTTTATGTTTTATTATGTTACATAGCAAGTCAATGACTTGGAAATAAATCCAAATGGTCAAATGGTAGCTGCCTGTGGTTATCAACACATCAGGACCTATGACCTGGCCAGCGCCAATCCCGATCCAGTCATGAATTTTGAAAATATTATTAAAAATGTGTCAAGAGTAGGCTTTCAGGTACGTTATTTTGAATTAAAAGAGGGAGATATTTGAGAGGGAGAGATTGTGAGATATTTGTTTTATTTTATTTGTCATGATTATTTTGTTGCTATTATTATTTTAGAAATTATAAATGAGCTTAGGAGAGAATATGGTTAGTAAGTTAGTTATAAATGATAACTTTTGTAGGAAAATGGTCAGTGGATGTACACTGGCGGTGAAGACTGCACAGCAAAGATATGGGATTTGAGGTAGTACAGTTCAAAGTATCACACCATACCAACTTTGTTACTATTATATATAATATCTTTTATCTTCATTTACATCTTAATATTTATGTTTTAAGAGTGGGTCGGCCATTTCAATGTCAAAAAGTATTTGAAGTCCCTGCTCCGGTGAATGCAGCAGTTCTACATCCCGACCAATCTCAAATCATAGTGGGTGGACAGACGGGCATCATACACATATGGGATATAAGAACTGATCGTCATGAACAGTTGGTAACAACTCAACATTATTTTTAAAACTTAATATATAAATTATTTCATATATTTTACTGAACAAGTTAAAAATTAGGATATAGCACGAAGTTACTGTTTAATTATGTAACATTTGAGTATAATTTATATATTAGATACTTGATCCGAATTAAATTAATTTGTTTTTTAAAATGAAAATTGAAACTCTATTCAGCTAGTAAATTTAAATATAGTATTCCAAAATTTTATTATTCTGAGTATTAATTTCATATCCATAAAGATTCCGGAAGCTGAAGCGAGTATCCAGGACATAGCTATAGACCCTGAAGGTAAATTGATGGCGGCGGTCAACAACAAGGGTAACTGCTATGTTTGGTCGCTCGGCGGCTCGCCACCTCGTCCTGTTCCCAGAACTAAACTACAGGCACACAAGAAATATGCTCTACGATGCAAATTCAGTTATGATTCCACGTAAGTGGTATCAACTATATTACTATCACAATCTTTTAATGTGTAGTCTAAGTTTGCTGTGAGCTAATTGCCCCAAATTGTCATCCAATATTCCGAAGTTCATTTATTTTCTGTAAATCAAGCTAATATTGATCAATTAGTAAATTCTTAGGTCTTGTTATTTTCTGGTGTAACAAGAATTCATATTGTTACAGAATGTTAGTGACTACCTCAGGAGATTGGTCGGCCCGGGTGTGGCGCACCTCCGACTGGAGTCTCATGAGAGAACTGAGACATGAGTCACAACGTTGGGTGTGGGATGCAGCCTTCACACTCGACTCTAGATACCTCTTCACTGGTAACTATTCCATTAAGTTATCTCATCTCATTAATTTAACAATGCCTTATGTTCAAGCACTCAATCAAATGATGATTGTTGACAATTTTGGTTCAGATTGCTGCGCCTTCAGGCCAAAGTATAGCTTGCTTAACTTTTTATTATTTAAAACTATAACTATTTATCATTTTAACATTCTTTCACAATCAGTTTTTATAACAAAATATAATATAATGTGGAAGTAACCTTACAATTAATTTCAGGTTCATCGGATAGTTATGCTCGTCTGTGGGATTTAGAAAAAGGTACTCTTGAACGGGAATACTGTGGACATCAGAAGTCAATAACGGCACTGGCATTCAGAGACCAAGCTGTTTAAGTCAGAGTTAACATAAGTTTATAAATATATAAGAAAATTGTGTAATATATATGTTCTCTTTTGTTACTACATACTTATTAATGAGGTACAGAAAAGATTGTTCGCTTAAAAAAATTCCTGCTATGGGATAAGTGTATCTCTAGACATGTGTTCAATGCATTTACTGTGTAAATAATATTTAGACATATGTTACTTTGTAAATAATGATTTGATACAGAATAAAGTATAGAAATAAAGGCTCCGTTTGTTGTCTCTCAGTTCGTTAATTTTACTTAACTAACTAAATCTACCTGTCTAATCTATTAACAGTCTCAAAACTAAAAAAATCTTTCATATAATAAATTTTATGTATAATTTTTAATAATAATGTCTCGGTTGGATGTTTGATTTATAAATAAAACAATCATTAAGCAGATATTATTTACTCTTCATATAAATATTATATTTGTATTTAATTCCAATATTGAATATTGCACAGCGAAATAAATAATAAAATTTAAAATATTTTTATGTCGATACCAAACTTTGTTGTTATGACGTTCAGAAATACATTGAAACATATATGGATTTAATCAAATATATTTTTAAAATTACCTTCAATGGAATGTCGAAACTTAATTTGACCTTCGACTAGAACTAATATTAAATGCAAATCATCACAATAAAAAACATGTCGGCTTATAATGCTTTTTATAAGCGTGTCACTTTTCAAGTCTAATTATATATTTCGTTACCTTTGGGCCTTTTCATAATTCTCAATTATTAACTAATTTATAACTGATGTCATTTCGAGATACATTTAAAAATGTGAAAGCACGAAAGTGGCAATTTATAATTAAAATGAAAATAAAATACACATTACTCTAAATCAATAGAAAATACGTATTATTTCAAATGAAATAATTACAATGAGATCAATAATGTTGTGCGTTTGGAATCAATACATTAAATTTACATTTTTCATACATTAACATTTTTTCCAAACTAAAAAGATTTTTGCCGCAGGAGATACTATATAAATTGTAAAACATTTACACTTAAAATTGTTTCGAAACTAAACATAACTTAGGCCACTTTTGTGCAATCGAATCACTTACTCATTTATGATTCACATCAAAGTGTTACCAGATATCATTTTTTAATATATTTATATATCTTGAAGTGGCAATACTACTTCGCCCATTTCACTGCAAGTGTCCCCCTCTATGGTGTATGTAAGTACGAAACGAAGTTGTAGTGATGTGGAAGATGGTGTAGCCAGCAACATGAGTTGTGTTAAGGCTGGCGGTGGCAGGAACGGGTTATACACCGGAAGTGACGTACCTGATGGTTCTAATAAACGGACCTTACAACCCTGAAAATAAGACAAATATGGTCAGAATTTTTTTCCAATTAATTCAAATTAGGTTCTTTTAAAGTTTAACTCTGAATGGTTGAAACACAAAGAAGGCAATATAAATGTTTTATCAACAGAGATTTTCTTCTATTATGTTTTATTCTCCAAATATTTACATGGAACCAAGTTTGCAGAACAACTAAACAAAAACAAAAAAAAATACATTTACATGGAAATAAAATATGCCAGGAGGTCAGAATATGAAAAGACATTGCTTTTAATTTTTTTAAAACGTTTGTAAACTACTGGCTTCATACTCACCAGTTTTTTAGACAGTTTATCAAATCAATGATTATAATTCAAAATCATTATTTACCTTAGGAACGACTGCTTGGAATTTGTATTCCTCTATGGGCATCTTACTATTACTTGTGGTTGATATAACAACAACATTGACATCAGGCCTCGGTTTGTCTTTACAGAAATGCAGCACCACCTTCAAACCATCTTCTTCCTCAAAAGCTGGCATCGGAGGTACTTTACTGGGGTGCACACTTTGTAGGGTGACATTTATATCTGACAGAGGTTTCACATCACATTTACTTTTCATATCTTTTTGTTCAGCCTTAATTATATCCTTTTTGTCGTCTGCTATAATACTATTTGACTTATTGTCACCCATTAGTCCTATATCTATAATATTGTCTGCTGAACTGTCTTTGGAGATACATTTATTTTCCACATGGTTGGTTTGATCGTCTGAACTGATATCTACCATCACATCATCATTTGGAGTGACTGATTTGGATGAATGTGCCTGTGGGGAGAGATTGACAGCTTTCTCTACTTTCTTTGTGAAAAAATCTAAGTCAAGTATTGCGTTATTGTTGGCCGTTAATGTGTCATGTTTAGGTGAAGTTGTCTCCAGAGCATTCATTGGTATTTTCTTTGAATGTTTACTGCAAACATATTTTATAGTAATTATTAAGTAAATATAATGCGACATTTCTTTTACTATCATTAGTATAAACTCACCTGTTAAAGTTATCAAGACGTTTAACATTATTAGGTAACGATTGTTTCAGTAATTGTTCACCCAATGTGTCCAGTTCGTGCCACCCTTCAACTTTCTTATCTTTCGTTTCTTGTTTCTCATTATCCTCTAAAAGAAATATTTAATGTTCTTACAAATTTAAAGTACATTTATTAAAATTTTAATAACTATTTCCATAAATGTGTAAAATTTCTAAACAAAAATATTACCTATAGCCATCAAACTAACAGGTTTCAATGGTTCTGCAATATTATTGACTCCACCATCATTATTAAAGATATCTCCTAATTCATCTATCGTTGAAGAATTTGTTTTTTGTTGATGTGAATTAACATTAGCTCCCGCAAAGTCTAACAAGCTGTTATTAGCTTGAGAAGTTGCTGTATTATCCTGCGACTTGTTCTTCTTGTCATTAATAAACTTATTGTATTCCTCAAACACCTCATCAAGAACATCACTAGCGTGTAATATCTCAGCTGAAAATTAAATATTGACAATTACATTCAATTATATAAATAATTATATTTTTTATATCTTACCAAACATTTTTAAAATTAAAAACATTTTTCATTCACTTTATAAAAAAAAACTATTATAGTAATAATAAATTTTATTCTGACTGACATAAGTTATCTGCCTGTGCATCTGAAGATGCCAGTCTTTGCAGTACCGGCCTCAGTCGAACACAGCTAGCATGTAGTTCATGAATGAGCTGCTCCTCATCAGCAGATGCATCTGATGAATGTTCCAGCAGATCCTTCAGTAACCCAGCACTATCCAGAGCCGCTATAACCTCTTGAGCTTTACGGCTATTTGCTTCTGTCCGTCTCTCCTCCTAAGCAATTAAAATAAGATAGTATATTGCAATTTAACTAGTATATAAACAATTACTGAACAATATTAAAAGAAAATCAATTCTAGACAAGATTTTTGTTAGAAATATCTTTCTCTTGTAGAAAAGGGACAGACATTAGTATCAATATATATTATGGATAGGATTATTTTTTATAATTATTGCATGATATTTTAACACACTTTCAATATTAAATTATCTCTAATAAATGTCACCATCTCTTAAAAAATAAGTTATGTAATTTTCTCTTATAACACTTACCTCTCGAACCATAGTTTTAATAAGTCTATTGGCATGTTGCAGGTCTTCCGGCTTTTTACTTTGGAGTAACTTCTGCAATAACTTTGATTTTTCCTCATCTTCAAATATAGCATTCTTTGCTCTCAAGCGAGGAATGTTTGTATCCTCTGGAGGTAGAGGTGGAGGGGTTTCCTTGATTACCCCTTGGTTTTTAAGCATGTCATAAGCAACCTTAAACTTGGTTTCTTTTGGAAATTCTATCGACCACGCATGTATAAGTTGGAGAACCTACAATTATTTGAAGAATGTTATTGCAAGAAGTACTAAACAAAATGATTATTAAGTTTAAATATTTATACAATTACTTCTTTTGAAACATTGGCTTGTTCAAGTTTGGTATTTTTATTCTTTTAGAGTGATGATAATATACAACTGTAACTAGTATGGTAGCAATTACACATATATTGTAATTTTGGGTTCAATGAATAATTATTTTTTATATAACATAGAATTCTCGTAAACTGACCATTGTCCTGACTTCGGGTGCAGTTTTGTCTGCATAATGTTTAGGAGAAACGAGTTTAATCATTTCATTAAGAAACCGAAACTTGCCAATCTCGGAGTGAAAATTAGCATCTCCACGACGCATACAACGATCTAACATGGATAATGCTAAAATAGCTTCTCGAGCATTCGGTGAATGAATACGGGCTGCCAAGGCTTGCGCGGCATATTGTGGACCTTCTGCTGACTCTCGCATTATAGTATAGAAAGCTTCCAAAGCAGCAACATCAGGTTGTGGTAGAGATTCGTGAGTTGCTTTTACTGCGAAAAAGATTTTATTAAACCTCACTTATATATTTTTTTATATAATAAGAAAAGTGTCACTTACAGATTAATGCTTCCAGGCTGGTTAGTGTGATATTCATTTTAAAAAAGCACTTGAATGCGCTTTATATTCTTTATTTTCATTCGTTTTCAATGTATTTGCTATTGCTAAATGTCATCATTTTGCCGTCCATGGTCCAATCATTATTGACATTTTATTTTAATATCTTGACTTATTTATGAATTAAAACAGATTCAATATAATATCATTGAAAATATAAACTTCAGTATATTTTAGTGAATATATCTTTTTATGTGAATACGTACAAAGAATACACTAAAAAAATATAGAAGTTTATGTTTGTATCATTTTCTTCGTAAAATAATATAAATTTCTTTATAATTAGGTCATTTAAACCAAAACTGAATATTCCTTTATTTCTATACTCTATGGGCAATCGTCAAAATAAACCGTCAAAAGTATATGACAAATTGTATTCTATGGACCGTCGTGTCTCTTAACGTCTACCACAGGAATAACTTGAATCTCAGTTGCTAAAAATAATTTTGTTAAATTTGCATAGATTTTACTCAACATGACTTTTTCTAGGCTAACCAGGCTCATGGTTCAGTCGAAAAACATCTCTAAACATGATAAGAAGATCCAACGAAGAACGGCAACTACTACCCCTACAGGAGCAATTTTACCCGAACCCGAGAAAACTCCTTTTGGTCTCCTGAGTATTGTGGCTGCTGTTATTCCAGGCTTGCTAATTGGAGCGGCCATAAGCAAAAATATTGCTAATTTCTTAGAAGAAAACGAACTCTTCGTACCTTCTGACGACGACGACGATGATGACTAAATGTTAAAGATTTATAAAGCGGCAAGTAGTTTCATTAATAATGTTAAATATTACTTGAAGGATCTGTGCGGGTATATAAATAAAAAAAAACCTTTAATTTTATTAATAATAATTTATAGTTACAGAAACACATTGTAATGATTTTGTGCTTATATTCTAGATTATTTTTAAAAGCATATCTAAAATATTGTTATCCAAATTAATACAATTTTAGTGGTTATGGTGTTTTGTCTAAGTCATAAATTATTTACAATGTAGTGATAGGCATAATTTTTTACATATAATATATCTATATACATTTTAATTTATTACAAGTAATGAAGATTTTTCAATAGTGACATGTATGAATTATGCAATCCCTGCTATGCTAGTCAAAGGATAAAATAAAAGAGAACAGAATTTTAAGAAATCTCAATATACTTGTGCATAATGATAAGAAATTTGTGAATAAATATATCATTAATGGCATGACTCAGTCTTTTATTTACGTTCTCATAATGGGAAGATTTCAAATATTTAATAATACATAAATAATCACTTAAATTAAATTCCGTTAATATTTTAGCACAGTACTAGCTTTTTTATAATTTTGCTTAATACTTAAATTTCCATATAATGACTGAAAATGAGAAAATAATTTATAAAAGACCTACAATTTGTAAGGAATAAGAACATAATTCTCGAGACCTTTCCGAACCTTCTTTTAGAATTATGTTAGCTTGTTAAACAATCTTTAAAACATAGATACTGATATTTTTTAAAGTAAACAATAGTATAGTGGTAATCAATATGTTTTATATCTAAGATTTTCACATGTTTTCATTTAAATAAAATTAATATTTTAAGATACTATGTGTTTTTTATTATCTTAAAAACTACACACTTCTTTTGAGTCTGTAGTTTTTAAAATATTAAATAATGCATAGTATAAAAATATCTTGATTATATTTAAATGAATCCTTGTGAAAATCATAAATATGATTAATTTATATTTTATACAGGTAATACAAAGAAAACTATAAGTAATTATTTCACAGATTTTCCTTAATTTTGTTAATGAGTTATTTATGGCATGGTTCATAATTTATACTATATCTAGTTTATTCCGGAGGTTTCTTGTGCTCCCCCCAGCCGTGGAAGCACTTGGTAAATCTCCGAGACTCCTTGTCCTTCAATGTGAGGAACAGTTTTCGAGGTCTGTCTGGTTGCGTTGTTTTCATATGCTGAATGTATACCTGTCATATTTTTTGAATATGTAATCGGGAACTTTACTAAATAGTATTTTGAAATAAAATAACATTTTATTCATATAATAGAAAAACAGGTAAAAATTTTCAATATATATTAAACTACCTTTTGTCCATCCTGTTTGATAAATTAAAAAGTTTTTGTGTGTTATAAAACGGATCTAACATAATGTGCAGCATTCATTAAAAAATAATGGTGGCTAAGTGTGTGAGATAATATGGAAAATAAATATGGAAAAGGTTATTTTGTGATTGGTAATAGTTTAGGGCTCATAGTTTAGTTCATACCTGAGCTGATTTATAAGCCAGTTTGATTTCCACCTCTGAACATCTCGCACCGAGCCACAGGAACACTTGCTCGCCATTGTCCAGTATCATAATATCATCATCGGCGAGGTCATCCTTAAACATAATTCATATAATTGTATTATACAGATGGGTTTCAATATAACGAATGATTTTCAATAAGCAATTTGATTATAAAGTATATACTCATATACATGTGAGATACATTCAATGAAATGGCATATTTGGGAATTTTTTTTGATCTTTAATTTACCACTGATTAGACAAAAAACACAATAGCTAAATCACATATTATGTAATATTTCTTTACTTGACAGAAGTCAGTCCATTTCTCAGATACAGTGAAGTATCCCTTTTCGTTGGAACATCTGAAGAGTCGCGTGTAGTTTAAGTAGTCGGCGTCTTCGTCGTAAGGCTTTCGCCCGCCCAGTGCAACCCAAAAGAAATTGTCAGGTTCACTGCCCTCTGTTAACACCTGGGACAATAGAAGTATAAATATAAGCATTTTCTGAATATAATGAATAATATATTTATATATTATAAATACAGTTTGCTAAACTATTTTCAAGAAACTTCTATGGTATTTTCAAATGATTCATTAACTTCTTTGTTCGGGCCCGTTTAGTTAGGTATTCGTTTGTTTTCATGTCACGATGCGTACCTGGAGACTGACGAAATCGTTGTTGAATTTCTCATTGGCAATGAGTTCTATGAGACGCGCGGAGTCAGCGTCGCTCTTGGAGCCGATCCAGGCGTACACAATCGCTGACGACTCTTCCTTAGAGCCCTCCAAAGGAACGTTCAGGATATAACTGGTAGGAAAAATATAATTGTTTGCAAATTAGTTGGACTTGGGACAAGTAACTATAGGGTAAGAACAACGAGCGGATGTTATTTATTTGATGGCGTATTCGCTGTAAATATCGTAGCGTGAAGTGGTGTTTACGAAGGGAATGTCTTCTTACCAGAAAGCACTGTTCAGCATGCTGGCGTCTGGTTTGACTTGCACAAGGCGCGTACACAACGACGAGCCATTACTCCGGAGCTCGAACAGCTCCACTGGAGGCCGGCCCTCCTGTCACAGAGGTTATGTTCAAACATTTGTCGTAATGCATAAGAAAAAGTTACGTAAACACGTACTCGTAAAAGAAAGCTTATGGAGACGTAAGAAAGAAGCAATGTTTATCGAGATTGTTACATCACTGCTTTAATTATTTTCTGCATTATAATTGTACCGATCATTGCGCTGTGTACGCTTGCATCGAGGAGGCAGTAGTGCGTACGTTAAGTTTAGATTCGTCAGATTTTTTTAAATAAAATTAGAGTATTTTCTTATTTTTATTTACTTTCCCTCTGTAGCGAACATAAATAGCATACATCTAAAATTCATTTTCTTATTTAATCTTCTTCGACTATAGATATAATCAATAGCAATAAAAAATAATGCAAAAATTAACGGTTATTTTTATTTAAAATGAGAATCATTTTAAACAGTCTCAAAATAGTTATTTTATTATGAAAAAAAAAATATCTTTCAGTATGAAAGAAATTGTGTAAATATTAGGTAAGTAAGAAGAACTTGTACGTTCTTTTATGGTTAGTTATAGCAAGATCAGTTGTGAGCAAAGGCACTGTTCTTAGAAAATTTACCATTGAATGTAAGAAATACTGCCAACCAATATTCTAACGACTAACCGGTTTCAAATTCCGTTTTCCGTCTCGTATGATGAATCTTCTTCTAAAATGTGCCATGAATTTGAGGCTCTCTTGTTGCTGATGTGTTCTGACCACGTCTAGTCTCTTGCAGAGCTGTTTGAATTTCCTCTCCAAGCCGAAGGTGAATGTAAGCCAGCCCATGTTGGGAGCTCTCCTGCCTTGCCAGAAGTACACCACCCAAGTCACACTGTCGCTCTCAGAGTCTACTTCGTCCGCTTCAGGCGTGTCATCATCAGCCTTTTAGGTATATCATAATTATGACATATTATAACTTATTTATATTTATATTGATATATGTAATTGTTATTATTGTTATTATTGTTATTATTTTAATAACTAAAAATAAAGGGTAGTTAAAATTATCAGGTGTCACCCGCATAACCGCCTGCGTAGTCACCTGGGCCAGGTAAGTCACAACAAACATGGTATAAATAGAGGCGAGAGTACGAGATTACGGACAGTCTTGCTCGAGCCGCTGCAGGGTACGGACCGCTTTGAAGTGAGGGATTTGTCAAACCGTCCACGAGGTTACCTTCAAGAGTCTAAGAGCCCGACGACAATCAAGAATAGTCGTTGGTGACGTCAGTTATGCTGACGTCACTCTTTTTAAGAACCACAATTTGGACATCACTCCGACACATAAACAAAAAAATGGACAAATATGTCTATACATTAATATAGTATGTACTAACAGCAATCAAATTGTTAGACATCAAGCAGTACGGTAGAGTTAGTAAGCAAATTTGTACAAATACATTGAAAAAAAATACTATTCAAATTGTAAACGTTACTCTTGAATTAAGAGGACGATTTATAAAATTTTTCTGACAAGTCAATAAGGACCTTGAAAGAGTTACCGACGAAATTGAAAGTCTGTTTAAAGTGAGTATAATATATCTTAGCAAGGATAAAAACTTTACCTCTACAGGCAGTACGTATCTACAGAGGAATACGTAACAATCACAGCTGTAGAAGACGCCCAACTCTTGATCTGGGAGACGGACGAAATGCCGTCCTTCCAGAACAAAGGCCTCCATCGCTTCCAGGTCTTCGTTCCACTCATCAGCTAGACTCTTAGCCTCGGTCGGAGACATCGCCGGCTGACGAGGTGTGAACAGCGCTGACAGATCCGTTCTAGAAACGTACATTT
>DVQP01001179.1:0-16726 GCA_018231745.1 Danaus eresimus | reverse complement strand
TATATATGTTGCATTGTATAGCGACAGTGTAAGTTTTATAGTTGTATTGTTGGAAACAAATTTGCAACTGATACAATCTTTGATACATTCTGTTTATAACATTAATTGAAACATTATTGAAGATGGGTCACATTTTAGTTATTATGTTATTTGCTTTCACTTATATTATTTTCCCTAATGTATTATGATAAGACGTCAGATTAATTGGGATATATACCTAATATCTACATTGTCTAATTGGCGCCTGAGGCCGGTCGGAACGTTCGATCTCTGTAAGTGATCGTACAGAGAGTGAAGACGAATACTTAAATAAGCCTTGATAATCTATTCATATGTATAAACATAAATAGATCACTGTTTATACCATTATTATGAGATTAATATACCTAAGCTAACATAATTCTCACCCACTTCGTTTATGTTATAAGATATAGTTATATTAAAAGTGCTTTAACTAAATTACTGATTATTTTTAAGTCACAGTGTAAGTAATCATATAAAATTGAGACACTCTCTCTCAACCTTACCCAACTCTCCAAATAGAAAATATAACCAACGTGTATGTACTTATAAATCGGGAAAACTCAGAAATCAGTACATATAAGATTAAAAAAAACATTTAATGTAATTCACTTTTACAAAGTTGAGGCCACAATGAGCAACTAATACGACAAATATACTGCCATGTGATCCGAGTGACCCTCGGCGTTCGATGAAATATGCCACCGGCCACTTATCTTCGGACACCCAGAAGGCTAGTAAAAATTGTGCTAAACGTCTTTGCTTAGAAAACTAAAATGCAAAAGTTAAAACCAAAGAAAAGGATGTGAATATGTTTTATATATGTACATATATTTTTAACTTCCTTATGTGATACTGAATGCATAATAAGATTAAAATTTGCGCTATAAAAAACGGCAAAAAGCTCTGTTAGAAGTTGTATTTTAATGTGAAACAACACGACTTGTCTAAAAAGAAGATTATTTAAGATAAAAATAGAGCCACAAAGAATACTCTTCTCCCGTATATGTGGACCAGAACCTGATAGTAAGGGAACGAAAAATTTACTCGAAAACTTTAATCGATATTTAAATGGATCATATTGAGAATATTAATTTCTGCCTTATTTGTGAAAAAATGTGTAAATATAAGATACTATTTACGAATATCAGAAGTGTATCAAATCCATTATAAACTGTTCTCTGTTACGAAATGTAAATTCTGGTATTCTCAAAGGCAAATAAAATATTTATTCGCACATTTATCAGCGGTGAAAACCAAAACTAATATCAATGATAAAACGATCGTAAAGGAATTATCGCAGTTGTAATCGATTACTTTCATCAAATCGATTATGTGTATATGGACGGTACGATGAAATTCAGAAATGCAGACCAATATCCTCACAGAATAACTGTTTATTTTTTTTTTCTATTAATCATGAAAACTACCTGAAGCTTATGTAATATCCGATGATATTGCATATCATTCCTGGAATGGAGACACGAGTCTGTGTAAGTAAGGTAAATATCAAATATTATTTATCCATATGTACACATATATACAAGTACGTATAAAATAAACATTATATTTGGTAGTCTTACGACTACTACTACTAAAGTTTGCTGTTCGTGAACTGCGAATATATGAGAATCGATATCCTCTCTAAATTTTTGTTATACCACTTGAAATGAGAGTTGTTATCGCTTTTACACTTGTTAGTGCTTCCTATTTGTTTCCGATTTGACACGGCTAGGATTTATTGCTAAGCTCCATTTAATAATTTCAAATAAGATACGAAATCACTCTATCTATTGTAAATGATACTATATAAATGTATATACAAGGCGATTAGTCCAAACTCATAAATATGCGTTAAAGTGACTCGTGAGTGAAATTAAAAACAATTTAAAATTTTAACATAATAGCAACAAATTTGAACTGAAAAGATATATTAAGTACTAGCTATTACTCGCGACTCCGTCTGCGTAAAAAAAATAAGAAAGAATGAAATAAAATTTAAGCTCCGTATGCGCTGTACCCCCACTCGCGCAGAGATTCCGGATCTTAATAAAAAGTACCCTATATTACTTCTTATTAAATCAGCCAATAAAAGTCCCGTAAAAATCGCTCCAGCCATTTCAGAGATTAGGCGGAACAAAACAACTGACAGAGGACCCAAAATTTAAAAAAATATTATTTTGGTGTATGTACCGTATACATACATATTCATATACATGTAGTAAAAAACTATTATTTCAACAATACAAACAGACACTCTAATTTTATTTATTTCTATGGATTAAACTTAATATATATGTATAACATTAAGTATTTTAATTTCATTATTTCAAATAATTGTCCACCGTCCCGATAGTCTCGGATAGTCAGTCGCAAGCTATACCAAATACATGGTCAAATGATTTGCGACAATGATGTCATCGAATGCTTTGCTAATATAAACACGATCCTTCACTCCGCTCCGTTCGAGTACAATGAATAGCATGTATTTTTTGTTCTTCTTGGTGTATGCTCTGAATTGTCTTACCGAAATGCTTTTATGTAACATTTTAATGGATCATCCAAATAATGTTTCACATACAAAACTGGATTATTTAATAAATCTCATATATTAAATGGAACTCGGACCTTGCAGTTCGTATTGATCATAATTCCTTGTTGCCGTTGACGTTTATTAATATTCTATATTTCCTTTGTAAACCAATATCTATTAATTTATACCTTTAGCCTCTGATCACCACTAAACTGAATTGATTGATATCCAGAAAGCACTCCACTCCAATTTCGAGTTTAATCAATTCCTTTCAGGTAGTAATTTCACAGTAATATGTAGTCTCATAAACAAAAGCTAAACTAGATCTAATTTCAGTGTATCTTAACTGTGTCTTAATTAATCAGGTACATTAATAGATTAACATGAATGTACATTAATCCTATCCTCGTGATATTACTACAACGCTCATACCTGTATAATAATCACGATAATTACTCAAAGAACTGTGATATGTTTACTTAAAAACTACTGACCGCTTACGACTAATCCGAATTTGGTTTTTATTTAATTTTTTTGTATCATCCAGATATTATACAGACAACCAAACAAAAGAATCGAATTCGCCTCTGGGTTAATTTATATATTCGATATAATTTTTATGTTTAATAATTATGTATTTGTGCGAGTTGATTTAATCTACGAACGCAAGCTTCCTACTGTGTTATTATATATACAGATTTGTTTATATGTTTGTTATTCAATTAAAGTCCAATAACCGGATGGCGGATTTGTATTTAGCATTTGTGGTATTTACATGATGTATGATATAAATGTACTTATAATTAAGTTAAATGTTTGATAATTAGTCAATATTCGTCAATGTATATATTTAGATTTTGTATATGAACTTACTATTATAGTTAATTATAATAAGTTAATACAATGTAAATATACTCATCGAAATTTTATTTTAAAAAAATTGTAATGTTACGTAATCTAAAATTAATAATCATGAACAATTTGTAATGACGTCTTCATTATTGTTCAAATTAAATATTCAAATAAAAAATAATAATAATTGAATCCAAACAATGTTTAATTCCGTAGCTAGAATATGAGTTCAAAACGTTTCATAGAGTAAATGTCTAAGTTATATCATTGGGGTTGTAAAGTCCACGTACGTCAAGGTTCTGCGGCGCTGAAAATAACCGGCAAGTTTTACACCGGACGGGAATAACGAGCAATTTACTTCACGAATCAAATCCACAGTTTATTGGCGATTAAACCTATCAATGAGTTTCCGGCACCGGCTGACACTTTAAAACGATAATCAAAACTGTTCTCAATGAACAATGAGTTCGAGTCGTAAATTACACCAACTTCGTGCCATAAGTCACCCTGCCACAATAGCACTTGAGTTCCAATAGCTATAAAGCTTACGGTGTCTTAGAATTCTGCCTTACTTTAATTTAATTTATTTTAAAGAAATCTTATATTTTATAGTCCTCTTCACTTCGGAAGATAATTATCCTAAGTATAACTTGCGGGTTTTCGACCAGAGCATGTGAGTGTAAATTAATCGTAACAAAATGTTTTATTTAATTTGTTATGATCATAATAAATTACACTAAATACATTTCTTTTAACACATTTACTATATTTGAACTTATGTAACTTATTACTCAAAAAAAATATATATTTTCATCAGTTATAAAACGAGGGCATATTCTAGTGGGCGTTGGAAGAAATCTAGCCCTTGCCTATCTTATATTGCATTCCATGAAAAATAAAATATAAGAAAATTGAAAGTTTTCTCTACAATTCTATATATTGTTATTTGTTTCACAATTCTATGCTTATGTAGTATGCTTTACGCAAGTTTTCAACGCCAGACCACATATTAAGCTATAATAGTTTTTCATTCATAAAACTTCGTGCATTATAGTAAGTACAAATATAGGTTTTTGAATAAAAAACCGGAAACGCCCTAATGCAAAATTATGTTACCCACACAAAACTTAAGCTCGAATACACCTTTTTTAGAGTTATTTTTATTACCAATGGTCAACAGTGGCTGCACATTTGATTTTCCTCTAGTCCAGCCCCCTAAATAGATGCTAATACAAAATATTCAAAGAAATTAAATAACTGAGTTCCACAAAACACTATAATAGAAACGAGATCATAACTCAGTATTTGCAAAAATTAAAACTATTTATGGAATACAAGTCATTGTGAAACATAAAACCATATTACATAAATATGCAGCTTTTAATGTGTGGTTATATATTTACTCTACTAAAAGCGTATTGTCTCCTTTGTTATTCATATTGAATTCATTATATGAGATGGTTATGAAAATACGAATTTTTCAGTTCGCTAATATTCGAAATATATAGCATCATGGTCGATCCACTTAATTTACTTACCTCCAGTATGCGGTAACGTAACGGTGCATAAAGCAGACGGTGACAGGTTGTACACCGGTTCCTCTTTTGGTTTCAATAATTCGGCAGTGGACACAGCGTGAATAGAGAGCTCCTGTCGAAAAGGCAGCAATTGTTACGAAATTAAGATAACAAAATACAATAAATTAATTATATACATGAGTTACACAGAAAATAATAATTAATTATTATAATGGATCAATTTAATGCGACTTTATAAATTCAAGGAACTCCACTAGTCTCTCATTATTTATTTACATAATTTTTTTTTGATATGAACAAATAAATTTGTAATATTTTTTTTGAATATATGCTATAATTTCTCGTAAACTTTAATATCGACACAATCTATGCAGTTCGAGATAAAGATTTCAAAAACTGTTCTCAAACTGTTACTGATTGTTAAAATTTTAAATGTTATGTATATAATGTTAAAGTATTAATGCAATTATTAAAAACGAATATTAATTGTAACATTTAATAATAAATTTATGTATTATTACATACGAAACCTTTGTTTCTACGTATCGCTTTATAAATAAAGAATGTAAAGAATTATCATCGAAATAACACATGTGTACTATATATCTCATTTAAATATTAAATCGAATCTTTAAGAGATGGCCAATAAATAGTCGAGAATGTCTATTTTGGAATACGTGGGATGCTTTCACGGTTCGTGAATGAAGTCGCCCCTTCGCGTAATTTCGAAAACGCCCGACATCTCTCTTACAGCGGAATATAACATGAGCTTACAATTCCTAACATCGAATACTGTATCATTTGTTTGTTTAGCTATTGATTAAAAAGTATAATAGAATAATGCATTATAATTAAATTATATAATGAAAAAATATCAATAATTGATTATGGATACAGCGTTACGAGTGTGTAAGGATAATGTTCGATATCATTTGTATGTCTCTGATATCTTTAACCGCTGTTCGCTTCTCTCGTGAAGCGACGTGTTAGCTTTTGTCAGAGTCATCTATATCGGAACTGATTTGTACGGAACAGCTGCAAGAACGCACCTATTAACCACTGATACATGTTTGTCAGTCGGCTATTAGCGGGAATGAGATAGAGCTACACGATTATACATGTCCAAGTGAGATGGACTCACTTCTCCAATTCACCGGCGATATTTATTTGCTGCATCGCGACACTTCAGAAAAATACCCGTTCCAAAAAATTTGAATTGCTTTATAAGCGACATCTCCGTTGGCAGGCAATATCTTTGGTTTCTATATAAAGAAGTATGATCAAGGATTAATATTAAAGCTGATGTATTTAAAATAATTTCATCTATTTAAGTACAAAATTATAAATAAATCATTTGTATATAAAATTATTTTAATTCAAATATTATATTATAAAGACATGTTTTCCACAACGAAAATTGTGGTGCAAAGTTAAATTGCTACATGTTTAAATTAATATAAGAGAGACTCTCCCGCGTTTTATCCTTATTAATCCGTTCTACGTTATGGACTCAAAAATTTCAGCTAAAAACAGTTTGCGACTTTTATCTTACTTAACTGGTGGGGCAGTACCATAGTTTTTGCGTTTTTTCTCATAATTATCTTAATAGTTAATAATATTGACTCTTGGACTTGTTAGTCTTAAAAATATGTATGAAAAATAGAGACACGACACGATGACGAGACGACAGCGAACCGCGGGGCGGATTAAACGAAAATAACTCCGTAATTAATGACATTTTCAAGAACAGAATCTTGAGAGTATAGAGAAATAAAATTACAGAAGAAAATTTTTAGAAAACAAAAATTTTTGAAATATACCAAAATAAATCATGATACAGAGAAACAAATAAATTTACATATTTCTCTTCATGGACTCCGATATGCATAGAATTTTAAAAGAATATTAAAAGATAATATGTAGTAAAAAATACTACTTTGACAGCTGTACCAAATTATTAACACAAAATTACGATAATTAATTAAACCTCATATATTATTTATCCCTTCTCTATTTTTATCAGTATAATTACACTTTCTGAATCAGAATAGTTTGGGAGCTATTAATTTTATTTTTATCGAAGCCCGTTTATGAAATTACTTTTAATTAGTATTTAATGCATAGCCATAATATAAGCTACAAAAACAAGTGGTTCGTGAAATAATCCATTGTAGTTTGACAGTTTTATTTTCACAGCGACCTTACATAACATTGCTTGCCACCAAGTAAAAATGTTCTTTAAAGGCCACCCACGAGCAAAAGCTAAACGTTGCAAATATGTGCACTACAATCTTGTTAACTTGAATTACCTGTGCTTGTTTTGGCTTTGTACTTCTGTGCGTGTTACTACTTATACTTCAATTGGAATTTGTTTTCTTGTAAAAATATTTCAAGATATTTATTTTTTTATGTTTCTCGGCTTTGATAAATACTTTTATATATGAATATACAACCTACTTAAAAATTAGAATTTAAGAACTTTGTTCTATTACCGACACTCAATAAATCTCTTCTTGTTTATTGTATATTAATAAAAAGTAAAAAGAAAATCAAATTCAACATAATATGATTAGTTTATATGTATATTCGTATTGGACAACCGTTATGAATAATATATAGAGTATGAATCCATCTTAATTACAAACCTGATTTAAAAGTATATATAGGGTAAAATTTCATCTTGTTATTATATTATTAAAATATTCTAAATATTTAAAAAATGTATTTTTTGTTACATTTTATTTTTCAACTCCTATTACATATATTAGGAGATTAATGATGTAGTAGGAATGTAAATATTATTTAACCGTTAACGAAGTTTTTATAAACCGTTTCGAATGAAAATTACAAAACAATAAATACTACACAACTTATCGACTTCCTTTGCAAAACGCAAGGTAGGCATCTGAATATGCTGACAGAATAAAAATGTGACTCCAACGTTGTAGCGCAAAATCAAGAATTAGCGTTTCAAATTTCATCTATTATACGCTGCATTGCAATGAGGTCAGTATTGCGACATGGAGTGCTTAGACAAAGGAATATTTATGTTTGTGGGTCATTTAAATTTTCAAGGGCATTGACCATAAATCAAATTAAATCGAATATTCTAATGAAATAATTCAATTAACTGAACTTACAAACTGTAACAATAAAAAGTACAGGCTTCCTTCAACAGTATATTACTTCGACTGCTAAAAAAATTTGCAAACGAACAAAGCAGATCTGATTCCATTTGCTTTTACGGAACTTCCGCTTGCAGTGCTATTGAGTTCCGGTGCCTTTGGGTTTCATATGGGTTTTATTTATTACGTGAAGTGTTGTGTATTAAATCATGATCCGAAAACCTGTGGTGGATGCAATCAATTTCGAGCGTATGGAAATTGCTATACGCACAGATTCATGTATACCTAATATGTATGTAAAAGTTTATAGGTTTTAAAAAATATACATAGCATATTTAAATTTTCTTGACAATGCGATATAAAAGTACTATCTATACTGTACTATGTTATCACTAATCAGTGATTTTATATTGAATAGTTTATATATAAACAATTTTTAGAAACTTTATTATTAATGCACTCTTGTCAATGAAAGCTACAAAATTTATACATATTATTTAAATCAGGAACAATAGCTGCGAAGACAATTGTATATAACTTACGTGGAAAATCAAATACGGGGTCATGAAACAGTTTAAAAAAGCAATGCGTCTTATATTTGTCACAGAGGAGATCGGGTTACAGTCATTCGAGTGCCCGCCAGCTGACCTGTACATTTCTAGGGTTAGGCAAAGCAAGAAATCACTGGAGGCTATACTTATTATTCTTTATTATTAACTATTAAATATTATATTTAAGAATGAAGTTAAATAGTCGTATGAGGCTGATTATTACAATATACCTGTTCTATATTCAATGTTACCTTTTTTTTATTTATACGAACATTATTCAACAGATTTCTTATTCATTATTCTTAGTCAGATAACAGCTCATGATTTTATAATATATTTTGCTCTGCTTATCACCGATAATATTTTTTATAGTTAAACATTACTTAAGCTTAAGAGCAGTCCTCCCGCTCAGAGTTTGCGTTTCTGTTACTTGTCAATTGGTCACGATCAAAAGTACAAATTATTATTGTAATCCTCTCTCATATCTTTTCAAATCAATATACACACAATTTACTAACCTTATTTTAATTTTATTTAATATAATGAGATTAATAAAATACCGGATTAGAAATTCCTCATTAGTTTTTAACATCAATACCAAAACACATAATCAACTTAAAATTCAACAACAAAACTAAGACTTTTCTTTAATATTATTTTATTTTATTAAATTATAAATAATTGTGCGAAGTTGCATCGCGTAATTAACCCACGACCTCTCAGGTTAAAGTCAACAATTTGGAAACCAATTTTACCAAATATCTCATCTGAAAAAGAAAATTATTTATAAAGAAATTATAGAATTATAGAAAATATAAAATTATAATATCAAAGCAACTAAGTCGTAACGATGTTCCCTAATATCGAAGTAATCCCTCTTCTACGGACGCTTCAATTTCCTAGAATTCCCGGTGATTCACTTTATCATATACGTATATATAAGTATCATATACATATATATAGATTAACTCTTAGTGTGTTAGTAATAAAATATTTATTAAAATATTTGTACACGTGTTTAAATAAATATATATGTGACTTTCAGAGATTCCCCAGTTGATAACTGAGAACAAATCTCATTAGGTGTGATGCCAGACTGTAATTATTAGATCTGATGACATCTTCATATAACTTAATGAAATTTACTATCTACAAGTGAATTAATTGATGCAATTGAATCATCGGTTTAATTTATCTTTATAAAATATTAAAAGTTGAACCTTGAAAAATAACTGAACTTGAGTTTAGTTATCTGTACTTTAATATATTATTATTTCAATAATCTTTTTTTACGCTCAATTTAAGTGAACTAGCGTTACTGGAGTGATATTTTTGGATGCGAGGTACATTTGACCACAAATATTTCTTTCATTTGAATAGACCAACCATTAAATTTTCGATCTGGATTTGTAATTAAAAGAGAACATGCAGTATTAAAAAAATAATTCAGCAATTTTTATAAGGAGTAATTATGAATACAACTAAGTTAAAAAAAAAATAGACATGAAATAAAAGTATCATGGTAAATCAATTTCAGTAGGTTTGCATACACATGGTGTTTTTTTTTTTAGTGTATATATTTTTATGGAATAAAAAAACGAGTTTTATATAAGAATATTATTACTAGTAGAGAAAATGTTATCTGATGTTTATTAAATGAGGTACGGAATACTATCAGTTGTATCGACTTACGCTTCGCCTTCCTGTCTCGGGCAATATTTCATCAAGCAGGGAACAAAGCGCGTCGTTGATTAGCCCGTGAACATTGTTTTTTGTTCATACCAGCCGTATTACATTTAGTTCGATTGTACATTCGACTCTTACAAAGAATAACAATGTTCAACATTAGGTATCGTTGAATCTATTCATTTATAATACATTGAATATTTTTTTATTAAAATATCTATGAAAAATAACTGCTTTTATTATTGTGTAATTTTCTTAACATTCAAACTGTGAATATTTAAGCAGCTTTTATATAATTATTTTTCAATTGTTTACTAGAATCTCAACTTCTAAAAGATGTGCACAAATAAACAAATTCTCATATTTCCAAGAGAAAAAAACATTTTCTTTTAGCTTGCGAGTAAAATTAAAATATACAAATGTTACTTTGTGATTAGTTCTTAACTTCAGTTTGGTTTTCGATCGCTGTTGAAAATACCGAAATTCTTATTTTATCAACAAACACTTTTTTAATCATTCATAACACAATTTAATTACACTGAGAGACTTAAATTAAGTACAAGATAAAATTTCGAATATACTTTAATACGTTGCACATTTTCATAATATATACCAATAGTATTAACTTATTAGGAATAAACAATAAATGTAAGAACAAAAATTTACTCATAACTGTATTTTTTAAATTTATATAAGTAGTTATTCACAATATTTCATCATTCCAATTTTTAATCAGAGCGTGTCATAAATAGTTTATCTATTTGAGAATCTGTATCGTTATTATGAACTTGTGTCAGGGACAAAAGATAAGATGATTTAAATTACTTTAGTTTTCTTAAATTTTCAACGTATAAGTATGTAAAAATATAATCATCTCCTCAAACTGTAGCTATTATGAATATATGACAAGAATCATAACAGTATCATTAGAAACCATATTATTATAATTTAGATGTTTGTGTTTAATGTAAAGAAAGCTTCGTCTAAAGAAAAATAAAAAAGCAGGCCATCCAAGAAAAAATATTTATAGGTAAAAAGAGGAATAGAATAGTAACCAAAAACACGAAAGAGGCCCTTCTTACCCTTTCTCGAGAGAAAAGGACAAGAAAGCATTTTTCTTTAATCTTCTGCAAGGGGATGGTAGTATCTCGATTCGATATTAAAATTTAATTTTAAGCCAAAATAGGATCGAACGCCTTCCTCCAGATGTGAAATAATACTCGGGTCTTTAAATTAAACTTGATTTTTAAAAAATATATTTTTGAAATGATATTAGTAACGATAACAGAACAGACGATAACTATATACAAATATTGTCATATACGACATCTTTTTAATTTAAAAATTATTAATAAACATCATCATCACCCCAGAAGATTCCTTACTGCTGGTTATAGGCTTCTTCCAACCATTGGCAAAAGACTTGTTATATGTCGTTTGAAATATCAGTAGTAACTGACCATAATCCTCTCCTAGGCTCTACTGTGATACTCAGTCTTATACCGTCTGAATTCAAACAGATCCAACTGCAC
Organism: Danaus eresimus; assembly: GCA_018231745.1. Taxonomy (NCBI): domain Eukaryota; kingdom Metazoa; phylum Arthropoda; class Insecta; order Lepidoptera; family Nymphalidae; genus Danaus; species Danaus eresimus. The sequence continues at coordinate 4,888 of DVQP01001179.1, read as the reverse complement.
TAATCAAGTCATCGGTCCGCCTAGTGAATGGTCTAACTTTTCTGCACTTAGAACAACGTGGCAGCCGTTAATAAAATTAAGAGCATACATTGAAAAAAAAAGGTTAACCAATTTCGCTGAACAAATATAATTATTGTTTTAAACTGACTATTTACAAATAATGTGCTTGTAAATAGCTCTCTCTAGTCTTTAGGGTGTTCAAGATCTGTTAAGTACAAAATAATAAGATCACATGTCAAAGTATTTCAGATTACTTCGTATTTTGCAAATGAAGTCAAGCAAACAAGGTCGGTGATGTAATTACCACTGTGATAACAGATAACGTCATCAGATCATGTATTATCTTGAAAAACATTAAAAACAAACCAAGCCTTCTAATATATAATCTTTTTGTTAACTTGTATATTGTTATTTTATGAGACTATTTTCATTCTATCGGTTTTTCTGTAGTTATACCGCACACTCAGACAATATAGATCCCATCATCTGCATTACCTAGATACCTTCAAATTATCTACAATTTTAAATAATCCACCGCAGAAGCGTAAACATTTAATTTCAAATTTCTCGAATAATTTAAGTACCAAATATGTGGAGTTGATATTAAAATGTATATTTATTATTGACGCAAAATATACACACCTACAACTATTTTTTATAACTATAGATAAAAAGTCACAGATCAAATAAATATTTAAATAATAATTTGACTTTATTTTTATCGCCTTAAAAATTTAATGTTATCACTGTAAATATTTAAATAGCTAATATACGTTTTGAACATCACAATATTTTTCCTCTATAACATTAGACCTGACATATTTGTTTTGCTTTTGTTTTTCCTCTCTAGCTTTGACTTTGCCTTTTTAATAAGGCTATTGAGATCGACTTTTAAAAATTGTTACAGGTGAGGCCTACTGATGAATAAAGTTTCAGGCTTTAGTTCCTAAAATGCTAGATCGTCTTTATGTGGGACCAGCCAATAGAGCTAAAGAACATCTTTCAGAGAAGAAACAAACCATTCACATATTACGTAATATCTGATTTTCTTTATACGACTGAAATAAGAGTAAAATTTGATCTACATATACATGCAGGCGAGTCGAATTGCCAAATGCAGTAACTTAACTCCTGTACCACACGACCATAACTTTAAAATGTTTATTGTTTTTGTGTTTCTTTTATTTTTCTTTTATATTTGTTCTGGTTTTATAGTTTCACACATTACCACTTTTACACTTTTTACAAATCCTTATTAGCAGTTTTTACTTTTATTATAAACATACTGTGACTTTTGATCGTAAAAAACATTACCTTATTATTACAAAGGGTTATACCAATTTTATGTCATTTTACACTAGTAAACGACTAAAAAGCATTTATATTTCTTTTCTCATGTACGTTACTTTTATAAAATCTTTTTTTTAAACCTTAATAAATAATGTGATTTTGAAGTGCTCATTTTGTTTATTAAATAATCATGCAAGAAAAAGCCCTTATATTCGAAATAAAGCTTATCAAATACTATAATTTTATTCGAACGTTCAGGGACCTCTTTGAGACCTAGGTAGAACAATTATATGCCATACGTTTTCATTGCATTTTCAACATCTCCGTCGGATTAATTTTTTTTTTACGAGAATACTTGACATAAATCTGATTCAGATAAATAGTCGGTAGTTTTTCAGTGTAAGGTCAATTATGGACGTGGTAGGAGTTCGAAATTACTAAGTTTTTATATCGTAATCAGCGTAACTATTGCAGTATAGTTATTAGTTAGTATATATTGCAGTCTTGTTGTAAAAGAAAGCCATTTTCTGTTAACATGTATACCCATTTTCTTATATTAGTACCTCATATTAGCTTATTATACCGAGCCTTATAGTCGTGTTATACCTACATCGGCTTTGATGCTACGATCATCGGAAATTATTTCAATATAACTTTACTAAAACTTCATAGTTCAACCACAACCACAGAAAAATTTTCCGTTAGCATCGACCTCTCTTCGCTCCAGTTTCTGCTAATTGTCCTTTGTCTAAATTCTGATATTTCATTCTCAATTTCTTTAGATAAATAAATTTTTATGATAAATAGTAATAAATTAAAAAGAATGTCCATTATTTGGTAAGGCAAGAAGCTGCACTCGAGTTCCGCTTCAATCTTTGTTGATTCGTGAGACACTATTCGACAACTTTTACGCATCTTACTTATGATTTAAAAAGGCGATGCATGGTAGCTTTTAAAAGTTCAAGGGTGTTTAATTGTAATTGATCAGTACCAGTACTGGATTGTTTTTCTGCTGTTTCCTTTATAAACTCAATATTCCTTACGGGTGAAACTGAGCGAAAACGATCTTCAACCGTTCTCCACTATTGAAAAAAATTAATTAAACGTTCTCTCATTAAATGTCGCTTCACCTTCAATTTCATTTATTTTTCTATCTCTTCTTTAAACTTTTATTTCCAATGACTTCTTAGCATTTTACGTTTTATATTTATCGTACTCCATATTACTCACGATATAAACGCACCGCGTCGTTAACAAACAAAAAAAATATTTTTAAAAAGTAAAACAATTGTAGTCTTGCTAGAGTTTGAGTAAATAAAAATCTGTAATACAAATTAAACCAATATTTTGCGGATAATACGCATATGTTATTCTTTTCAAAACTACGTGCACCCGGCGTTTCGGTTACCTTTCAGCAACCGTGATCACGGGCAGAAGAGATGTGAATGTCTAAGATCTCATTCTGTAATACAATTTATAAATCTGATTATGTAAATGAGAGTCATTCCATGCATGTGTTTATATATATTATAATAGTACTGTTGATGGGACGTTTGTTTTCTACGAATATAGAATAACATCCTTCAGTGTCCATGTTTCCAGGACAGACTAAAATACCACGGCAACAGAGCACGAACAAGTAATAAGTTATATTTTTTGTTATAATACTATTTCTTGAGAAAATAAATTTTGATAAAATCATCGACTTATTTTATCTCGATCCATGTTCATAGAAACCGATATCCGATTGGTATGAAACTATTTTTTCTTACATAGTGAAGCCACATTTAAAGACCAGAGCAAAGTAGTTGTGATGAACTTACCGTCGGGTGCTGCGAGTAGATTTGCATTCTTGACGGATCGGTGTAAGAGACGGACAATTCGTTCATGTCGAATGGAAGCACGTCAGAAGTCAGCCGCGAGCCAGCGCTGGTTTGCGCACGTGCCCCATCTGCTCGTGCCACTGTTGAAATGTATGGAATTAAAAATAACTTTTTTAAGGAAAATGCACCTACTTCCAGACGGGGGTATTTTTGAATGTAACTCTTAAATCCCCGTCGGATTACTTTATGAAATAATCATGTTCAATAAAATAGGATGATTTTATCGCTATGATAAGTTTTCATCCATTTCATTTATAAAGTAGCATAAACGTTTTTGCATGACAATCTGTAATTTAACTACAACAAAACTCCCAAGTTTCATGTAATATTATGCACAAAATTAATTAAATTTACAATCTTAAACAGCCTTGGCCATAGTAACTCACTCTTACATCAACATTTCGACTTATTAAAAATCACTATCATGAAATACTCTTCAGTGTTTCAAAGCTTACTCATATTACAAACATGAAAGCATATTTGAACCCTTCACGTTGACTTCTAAAGTTACATATATTTTATTAATTACTATAGATATGTAAAAAAGTAGTATTGTTTCTTTTTCATGTGCATTATCACTTACGCTGAAGTTAAAAGCATATTGATAATACAGGGCTTATTAAAACGAAAGTAAGCTTTTCGGATACTACGCGTTTTTTATTATGTTATTACAACATAGTCCCGGCCTTTTAGTTCTTTTACAGCAACCGTGCTCACGAGGAGACAAGATGAAAGTGATGTTTTATTTATAAATCTGGTCATTAAATAGGGTTCCTATATTTTTTATTCTTCATAAAAAAATAATGCAAATCGTATTTAATTATATATTAACGTGGATTCTGAAATAACATTTAAGATTGTTTTAAAATGTTATCGTATTTCTTGAAATTATTTTAATTTTTATCTATTCATATGGAAGCAGTATTTACGAACATTTTATATACAAATATTTAATTGTAAAGGCAAGAAATGCGTTGTCGTTCTTTTCACAGCAAAAGTTTAATTTAATTTTGACATTTTCCATAAATATATAATTTAAGAACTTAGCAGCAAAACTTTGTAACTTTGCCTATTTCACTCTTAAAAATAATAAGTGTAACGTTGCATTATTGTAGAGAAAAATGTAATGAAAAAAAAGTAAATTTGAGTCCTACCAAAACCAATACCTATATCAGAAAAGTAGAAACTAAATGTATTACTTTAAAAATATATAAAATTAGAGAAATGGTGATTATTTTTTATAATTAACTAAAGTTGAGATAAATTTTAAAGCAAATAAACATCTTAGTGTTGCGCTTATAACCAAACAGCATAAATTAGAAGCTAAACCATAACAATCGAAACATTTAGATTTGAAGGAATTTTATTTCATTCCAAATCACTATTCACACAATTCAGACTGTAATGCCCGTGGTTGTGAGGCGAGAGGCATCAACCCACCAACGCTACTCTACATCGATGCTGTAAATTAAATTTTTGTAAATTTTGTGATCAGAATCCTGCTGTCTGATATTTGATGGCTTAATATTAATTATACTGCTATATTTTGAATAAGACTTCTATTTGAATTTTCTTCATAATTCACATGAAAAATATAAAGTTGTCGAGTTTGTTTTATTTCTTAGTTTCATTATTAAAAATTTTATGTTATAGCGACATTTTTTTTTTATTATTTTAATTGTTGCAAGCAAATATTGTTTTGAAAATTAAATTTT
>DVQP01001178.1:0-16743 GCA_018231745.1 Danaus eresimus | reverse complement strand
TTACCGAAAACATGTTATAAAGAAACCAATATTATCCGTCTCATGATATATGTACCTAATTTTAACGACTACACTAAACAGTTCGTTAATAAACACAAATTTAATTAACCCGTTAGGCTTTTTAAATAGCGTAGTCTCATATGAACATTTATTTGAATACGGAATCGAATGTAATTTATCGAGACACTACTCTTATCTAATTTAGAAAGCATCTGCTTGTCAAATAACATTAAATCATATATTTATTACTAATTATAGATAGTTTATATCCTAATCCTAATCATAGATAGTTTAATCATAAATACATCAATCATATCGATTCGCAATGACTAGGCTGTGACCCTTAAATTCATACGAAATTAAAAATCATTCGCGTGCATGTTTCATGCATTGTATCTCTTAAATAACAATACAAAAATTTATAGCGTCATGCTTTGTAAAATATAATTAATTTCATTACGGTATATACGATGCATATACTTCTGTGTTCCGTAAAAAAGTATTTTTGAATTTTCAGTGTGATTTAAAACGTAGCCCAAATATGAAAATTAAATTTTATTACCAACCATTCCTATAAACGTCCGTTATGAACTAACTACATTAACATATTATTATAAAAACACTTTCATATTATAAAACTTTTCTAACTTTGCCTAAGATTAAATGAATCAAAATGTTAAATAATGACGAAAAAACAAACAAAAAATACGATAAATAGTTTTCGTCGTGTCGGTCACATTAAAAACAGTTTTCAAACAGTCTCCTAACTTTCACCAAAAATCCATGTTTACAAATTTCTTTCCCTTTCTTATTAATGCTTTAACGCAGTGATATTAACAGTGATCAATATCATTCAGTTTAACACTTCTCGTTAATTTCGTACATTATATTTTTAGCCTGATACTTGTTTTTGTGAATTAAAATGGTGGATTTGTGTTATTACACATACACATACATTTTGATTTTCATTGCAATAACATGTTTTAATTTTTTGCTATTTCAGACAAATTCAGAAGCCTTAGATTATGAGGAAATGTAGTTTTGCGAACCTTTGGCTTTTAAGTAGGCATTTTAACACATGATTTCAAGAAGATAAGTATTAAATTGAAAAACTTTTTCTCTAGGATTTGTATTTTGCTAAAAAAAACGTCTTCTTACCTTCCATTACTGGCCGGTAAATTATTTTACCTAAAATTTTTCATATATATTCTGTTTTTAACGACAGGTTTCATTTTAATGTAACTTTTTTCGTTTCGACCATGGCCTAACAAGTTACTTTTCTTTTAAACTTATAAAGAAAAGACAAACATATATATTTTAAAAATATAGTATGCGTGTGTATGTATTTCATAGATAACGGAAATATAAAAATACCTAAAGCAATTAAATGGGGTCGAAGATATAATTTTGTAACATCCTCTACTAAATACATTTAGCTCACTCATTCATCAAAGTAAGAAAAGAAATGCTTTGAAAATAGTAATAATTTGAGTCATTTAAAGTTTTATTAATGTTGAATAGGATTTGAAAGTGATCACTAAATCATATCCAGGTAACAAAGATTTGGTATTATATTACATACATATATAGAAATACAGACCGCAGCAATTACAATCACGCAAGGGTTGCCAACTTTAAACTGTTATGATTATTTAGTACAACGAAAGGAAAGCCCAGAGGCGACTATCATCTTATGAATATAAAACAAACACCCATTCACTACTCAATGAACAACTTTCGATAGTTATCAGTTCACATTATTATAATTGTTGATTTCTTGATTGACAGATTTGGAGTACAACTAGTGAAATTAATAAATACATTTATTTACATTTATTTTTTAACTTGTATTTATTGTTTTCTTGCAATTATTATCTATTGAAACGAGTACTCTTTTTTCTAATAGGATTTATTCTATATGATCTTTTAGGTTAATGAAACAGACACATCCTAAGCTGTCCTTTAGGAGGATATAGATTCCGTGAAAACTGTGTCGGCTCCAGAGATTAAATTCGGGGGGAAAAAATCGTAAGTCTATACGTTTTACCCTAGACGGTTTTAACACTTATTACTAATAAATAATTTCAACAGTAATCTTAAGATATCATTACGTATTTACGATTCCTCATATTTACACCCTTGTTAAACAAAATAATCAAGAAAACAGTTGGACACACTTATAAGCATCAACTAATATGTTTGTAAATTGATTTAGTCTACCATATATACAACAAAAAAACATTTAAAAAATAAAAATCTTCACATGTATTAAAAAAATATATCAGAGCCCACATTTTGACAAGAGTGTCGTTTTTAAAATATATTGGAACATACATTGTAGCTAAATAGATTTTAATCTATGTAACTACAATGTTTTGAAACAATAAAGCTTTTAATATCCTAATAAAACAAAGATATGACGTCCTCGGAAATTCTGTAAAAGTACAAATTTGGGATACACAATAATAATGTTAAAATTAATATTGTGCAAACTTGTATGATTAGTTTGCACTTCATACGGAACGTAACAGTTTTACACTCATATATCTTCGTACAAGAAACGACTGGCTAAAACTGACAAGCGTAGAAGAAGAATATTAATGAAATAAAAAAATATGATAGAAATCATGAAAAGCAAAAAAATATATTTTTGTGATCTGACGGAGAGAAAAAAAAAACAAAAAAGCGAATAAAACTTGTATGCCGTAGACGTAAAATTTTAACATAGCATTATAATTGCGAAAGTTTATCTATTGATAGTCTATTGTTTTTTTATTTTTAAAGTCCATGACCCAGAAGAGATCCAGATTATTTTAACCAAATAAAGGAAATTATTCACAGAATACTTGCATTGAAATTTTTTTGTCGCTAATTTATTCATATGAATGTTCACGAGATGTTTAATTAAATGCCCCAGAAACTAAAAAGAGTGAAATATTTATGATATATACGTATGTATCTAAATATTCAAATGAAAATACATTTGTGATCAATTCTAACAAAAGTCATTTATATTTGAGATTTGTTAATAACTTTAGACTCTACATTAAATTTTCTAACAAAGTTCGAAAACATTATTACAAATCCGTCGGATAATGTAAGATTCGTATTGAGAAATACATTTTTTTATAATGTTTACGTTCAATATAATATGATAAAGCACTGTAGTAAGGTATGGCAAATCATCGGCTAAATCTGCTTAGAATAGAGAACCCAAGAAATAAACAAAATTGTAACGTGAAATTTAATTATCATATACATACGAAACATTACAAGTTTTAAAATTCTTGTTGATCTTACATTCCTTTACAAAAAGTTATCTATATGTTATTAGTTAAGTTAGATATAATATCTATAACTGTCAGACAAATCAATTTCGATGTACCAAGAAAAGTATCTTTGAATCGTCTTATAAATACATTTCATATTAGACCATGTAATAAATACAAAACAATTTTGCCCAAAATGCACCTGTTATAAGAATAAGTTGTATTTTGCAATTAATACAGAGGATCGTTTGGCCATTTTAAGATTTCTATACGTTGGTCGCAAGAGTGTTAAGTACATTGATATCCTGTTATGTTTTAAATGAATGTCTTTGTGAATAAAAAATATCTGCAAGTGCAAATAAACATAAATTTTATAATTAAAAAATGCAAGAAAAGGTGACCGAAACCAGTTCAAATAAAATTAGCTGACAGAGGCTTGAGCACAAAAAGAGCGATAGTATACCTCCGACAGCTAACTCCATTATATTTTGTCTCTACTTTTTTTTTTATAGTAGGTGTTATTTTGATGTTTAAATTATTTGTTAGAAAAAATCATTACTAATTTAAATATCGTTGTCTTTGTTTAAATAATTATTATATATGAGTCACAGCAACAGATCAGCTATAAGTGCCGTATCAGCAATTCTTAACTATCATACAAAACGATAGAACATATTTAGCTTTGCTGACCCAAAAAGTTGACCCGAAAACCAATCTAATCCACCGAGTTAAACTGCACAATGAATAAGATACTATTATTATTTTAATTGGAAGCAATTCAGTATATATAGACTTGTAAACTTTCACATTTTCAACAAAACAAAGAAACATATTGGTCTACCGTTATATTATAAAATACAGAAATCCGTTCACAATTTATGTTCTATTTTTAAAAACTTTTGGAAACAAATTTAAATATTAATTCCTCATAAACTGAAAATATATTTGACAAGAAAATTAATATTCAAAATAGAAGCGATTGTATATTATACAAGCAAACAGTTAAACCTGCAGATGTAAATTGTTAGTTTAAAAAAAGAAGCAATTCATCTATTTTAATATAATGAAAAGAAATTCGTGTTCTTGTATGTAACGGATAAACTCAAAAACCATTTAAATGACCTTAAAATTTCGTGAATGTTCGGAAAAATTATCAAAGAGTGAATTGAAGATATTTAATAAAACATAATGTGGACAAAGTTGACGGCACAATAGTGACAATAATTTATAAAATTGATGAATTTATTTATGTAATCATGCATATATCACTTTAACTTCTTTCAATAGATTTAAAATATGTAATAATAGCATGGTTAAATTATAGAAAATTACTAAACCATTAAAGTCAAGATCTAAAGACAATTACAGCGTCGAGTGAAAGCCGATAGAAAAATAAATTGCTTATTGAAAACGCGTGTCTTCGCTACGTCCTGCGATAATTTCACCAAAATGAGAACAAAGCGGGTAAATTGAAGACAAAGTAAGTAAACGCTATATTTATCGAACAACAAAATAGGAAGTTGAGTAATCTAACATTGTCGAAGGCTGTTGTCCTTTGTATGGTCTGTAGACTGTGATAAGCTGTGTCTTAACAAATCTGATGGTGTAAAATTCAAAAAAGGAAATAAGTGACACATCATTTTAACAAAACAGAGATAACAGTATTAAAACATTTGGGAAAAGTCCGTATTTCAACTTTCACGTGGCTTTTTTGAATTAATACAAAATGTAACTGATTATCTTGAGAAATATTTAGTTCATATTTCTTACATATTAACGACGAGCAAAATGTGAATAACCGCATACTTTTTATTATGTCATAAAATACTCTTCAAATTAATATATTTTTGTTCGAATATACTTTGATTTACTCAAATTACCATCAGTTTACCACATACATAGGTAAAAAAATACTACTTTTTGTCTATAATAACAACTATTATATTCATACAGAAATGATCTTACAATTTGTCTGAATTTAATAGTATTAAGCTTGAATAAGAATCACAACTTGCATAAAAATAATCGCACATTTGTTATTCCACCACTGACCGCGATATAACTTTACAAGTCTCGTGCGTGACAGGTTAAAAGTTACGTTTCTAAACTTGAGACACTGTTAAATGTAAAAAACAAATGGGGCACGGTTTCAAAAGTGTTCTAGGTTTTTTATACCTTGAATAAATTTTGTTTTAAGTTGATTTTAAACAGAATATTTTTTAACTTTCATCGCACTTTTCTCTTTATGTATGTATTTCAAGTATCTTTGTGATTATCTAATTTCATTATTTTATTTTAGTTATCAGATGTAAAACCCGATAATTAGTGTTTATATAAGGAAATTAATGAAATTTGATTAGAAAAATTGCGATGCTCCTATAATAAAATTCATACCTACATATTTAGTAATAACATAGATTATTGATACTGTTATATTTCGTTTTCCTTTCTTTACTGTTTAGGGAAGTAATTATACTAAAAGAAAACATTTTATTTCTCATGTCCATTAAAATCTAGAATGGCGGATAAATATTACGGAGTTACAAAGTTTTGGTGATTGTTATAAATAAAGTATGTTGTTACGCCTTTTTCTTGTGGTTGAGAAAATCAATTTTATTTCAAAACTTTGAGTACCAGGCGTACATAAACAAGGAGCAGATGTAAATTCATTATTTCTTAAAAGTGGAGTTGTAAATATTATAAGATAAATATCGAACTATTTATTTATAAAGATCAATATCCTTATAACCTCCGACCTCGTAACATCTATTTGTTATGCAAATTTCAAGATATATAGCATCTCCATTAGGTTCATGATAAAATTTTTAGAGCATTAATTAAGGTTTAATGTCATATTTTTATATTATAGGTTCTTTTTTCATGTATTCGAGAAGGACAAAAAATCTCAAAATTTTACAGTCGCACTATGTTAGACAACGCTCTGAAAATTTATCTCACGATGAATTGAGTGTATGTTTCGTTTGCCAATTTTATCCTTAATCATTGTTTTTAATTCTGGGAAGTAAATAAAGTTTGAAAACGTTTTTTATAACTCTATGTAACTTTGAAAGTGAAGTAGAAACAATTTACATCATTTTTAGCATTTAAAAATTGGTGAACTCCTTAAACTAAAATGTAAGGTTGAAGAAAGAAACTGTTCTTTTGAGGACATCACCATCAAGTCTCTCTGTATTAATAAAAGCTGGCATGCCACGGAAGTAAAAAAGCTTGGATATTTTCTGATCTCTGATGATGGTCTGATCTCTCCAAAATTTTATATTTGCTTCTCAAAAATGGTCTTCTATTATCAGATGATTTTGATTAGGCAGAAAACAGCAAAGGAAACAGAAAACAGCGACGAGGTGCAATTGGTATTAATTAGAGTTAGAAACAGATTCTATAATAAAGTGTGCTAATTTCACACTTCAGAAGAAATGGTACTATGAAAATCTTCTGAAACGTCATCAAAATGAAATCATATTTTTCACTAACAAAAGAAGTCTATTCACTTAACTTCATTTGTTGAAAATATATCTTTAAAATATTCTAAAAACCTTCGGTTTCTAAGTATTGAAGTATCCTCGGTCGGCTCACTGAGTCCAAAGCTAGGATGGCTGCATCAAAACTCAATGTTATTAAAAACAAAAGTTCTGTCGATTGTGGAAAAAAAGGCTTTTTGATAACTACAACTTGGTTGAATCCAGTCCACTCAGTCTTGAGAACACACGAAAAGTATCTTCAAATGTAGTGTTGAAAAATGAAGCAATGTATGATCTAAATTTTAAAAAATCTATATAACTTAGCTCCAAGTCTCACTGTTTTTAATCCACTATGAATCTTAGCAATCGCAAAAAGGGGTTATTTTTATTAATTTTGTAGAGTATTATCAGAATAATAATAGTTTTGAGCATTAATCACCACGCTTGCTCAAGATGGGTTGCCGATTTCAAACTCATAATTTGAAATTATTAGTCCAGATTTCTTTACGATGTTTTTTTTGCTTTTACCGCCTGTCAGTGATGTCTAAATACTCTTAGAAATTACATATAGCTAGAAAAAGTCACATTGGTATTTGCCAGATATCGAACCAGCGCTCTCACGGATGAGAGCTGGTTCTTTAACTTCCAAGCCACCACGACCTTTTTTACTAAAGGTTTATTTTCGGAATATTTGAATTATAATATAATATGGAAAAATATGGAGTAGTAGTTTGAAATTATTTTATTAGAGAAGTCGTATGAACGAAAATACGGATCTTGATGGGTCTAAACAGAGACTTATGAAATATTTAACCGACAGTTAATTTAAACCGACTATTATTTTCCTTTCCGTTAATGTAATTATGACTCTTCCTTTCTACAAACTTAAACAAATTTATTAAAATTTATATGAAAAAGAATCTTGATAAAATAACAAGGTTTTGAAATATCTAGGAAATAATCTTTTATGAGTTCCTTATTAATGTGCGTACTTTAAAGATGATAAAAATAGGATAAATAAAATGTACCACAGATGATGCTTTACATATTTAATAAAAAAGTGTACATTCATGTTTATCATCTCATTTTGAAATAAAATCAAAACTCAACAAATTATGCGTACAATTCAATTTTTTGTTTAAAAATTTGTTTCTGATTGCACACCCCTTTTTTTCATAATAATAAAAAAAAATAACTAAAATTTTAACAAGAATAAAAAGTTAGATAACATTTTAATTTTCCCATACAATCGGCTGTCATTTCAAATGTCATTTGTTACTTAATCTCTAGCGCCCTGGGAAACTAACTGAAGTATAAAAATTAGCCGTTATTTTTAGATCCTCGATAGACAAAACATGAAACTTTATATTGTAACATTTTCTATAATTTTTGTGAAGTATTAACTAAGGTACTGATCTACGTAATATACGTATATCAGTATATAGGTTCCAATTCTTGGCTCATGTAAAGGATACTATATATATTATTATATGTAGCCAAGATATGTGAGATAAGATGTTACGGCCGATAATCCAAATAAATATGCAAGAACAAGCAAGCAGTTTCTTGGTATTTATTTTAAAAGTAAGTTTATTCAAAAAGACTCATCTTTAGCCATCTGACACAAAAATACTTCGTTATAAGAATTAATTTATTTTTGATGTTTTTAAATTTTATTTTATTTTTTGTTTTCAGTATAAACAGATAACCTATAAAATAATCATATTACAACATAAGCGAAATATAAAAATGTATTTCATACGTCACTTAAAATTAAGGCTAACTCTCTGCTTCAGATATATTTGTAAGTTTACATTCTAACATGGAACTTGCCAGCCTTGGTGACATATTTGACACCTTTGAACGGCTTGTATTTAGCGCCGTACATATCAAGCCGACTGACTCTTAAACCGCTCACTGCTAATTGGGGTATGGTAAAGTGAACGTTAATACTGGGATTAGCGCCTGACGTATCCGATCCTGATGCTAGGGAAACCTGGGGATGATTCATACCTTGGATGAATTATTTAAATAATATAAAATAATATTCGTCACGTTTACTAATGACCATAGCTGCTGCGTAATCGAAATGTCGGGAGTATTTAGTTAAAATAATAAAAAACGCGTAGTAAATCCAAAAATATTAGATTAAAAGCAATGAATACTCTCGAAGTATTGATTGAAATTAATCTAAGTTCTCTAAGTCTAATCATAAGTTATTTTTAATGACCTCAAGAAATCTATACACATGCTATACAATATGAAGTGTGCGAACTTCGTTATTTGACTTTGCTGTTAGTTATCTCAGAATAGCAATAGAGCAACTTGAAACATCCATGTTTGTGGAATGTTTCTTAAGTCCTATGAATTTTACTGAACTATATAACTAAAGAAGCCTTAAGAGTATTAATAGTACATTATCAGGAAAACATGACCTTCTGTCAATTCTCTGCATGTAGATTTCTATTGTGAAACTAATTTTCAATATTAAACTTCAATGACTTACACTTCCTCGTATGTTCGGCAATTTTGGTAGCTCAATACGTCCAATGTCCCACAACAATACTTTACTAACTGGGTCATATGAATACTTTCCTTGATTAGCAGTTAGTGAACAGTTGAGAACACATTTTGGCATACAGATCTCTAAGGCTACGTCTGAAATAAAAGGAAATCTAAGAGTTAAAATAGTATTACAAGTCACTCATGAAAAATATGTTTCCTAATTTAGTATTAATAATTATCAAACAAGTAAAAATATGTCATGAGTAATTTCTATAGTTCATTATTTTATCTGTGTAAATGCACAATATTGGCAACTTTTGCAACATTGGTGATAAAATATATTTAAAATTTATTTAAAATATAATTGCATTTTAATGATTTTATTCCATCTACAAACACATGGGGGTTGTATAACAAAAAAATTACTTTCAATTCCCTAAATTGGGAAGAACAGTAACAATTTGACATAAATTAATTTAGATTGAGAATAAATTTTCCTAAATTAAAATATTTTGCATATATTTCATCGCTAGTATAGATAATTGCTTGATATATTTATAGTCGTTTTTATGTTTTATTATGTATATTGGTGCTATAAAATAACTTACTTTCCAAGGTCCTGCCCATGGTTTGTTTGGGACCAACAGTCATATCAAACCGTCCCTGGTCCCCATTAGTTCGTAATGATAGATTATGTCTTACATAAATTGGAATTGCCACAACACTTTGTGAACCAATGTGATATGACATCAATCTAAAGTTACCATCTGGTGGTATGAAAGATAATATTCTTTCAGACTAGAAAAAAGAATATATTACACTCAGCTATGCTTAAACTAGGAAATAATGTAAATAGTGTATAAATTATAAAAACTTAAAAACATGTGAGTATTTTATTAATAGTATGCGAGTTTATGAGGTTTTCTGAATAACTAGCGAGAATACTTTGCAGACATAACTTTCACACTTGACAATAATTAAACAGATACAGCTTTTTTAAATAAGACATGAAATTACCTCCCATCTTTTAAATCTCACACAAGGGTGGAAAGACACATCGTCAAACAGCCTTGGATTCACGAAAGACAAGGTCAGATCTGGCTTACCACTCAGCTTGATACAGCAGTCAATCTAAGAAAAAGTTATTAATTTCAATTAGCAATACTATACATATATTATTTTTTTTCAATTATATATATATATTTATTTTTTCCTTAAACTTACATATCCCTGTATTTCAGCAGATACAGTTGCTCCACTTTTATCTATAATTGCATCAACTTCTTCAATAACATCAAAGTATGCTTCATTATTAGCATATTTGACTCCTGTTCTACGCCATGGCACATTAGAAAGTTGTCCACCAGGCAGTATTGATGAAACACTGGAATTAAAATTTTACATAAATATATATAAACTAGAAAAGTGATCATAAAATAACAAATATGTTTAATAATATAAAAACAATGTTGGTTTATTATTTTGTTTGACACTAAGCATTACATGATTTTGACAAACACACTTAAATGCAACAAAATATATAAAGTAAATACTTATTTTTTATACTAAATAATACAATACAAATACATATACTACAGTGATCTAGATTATTAAACATTTTAAATACTTTGATTTGCCTGTCACGGTGTTGGCTATTGTCCTAAATATATTTGGAGGTTTTATCAATTCCTTCAAAATGTTGCTCTCAGTGGCCAGTGGAAAACCATTGTCCAACATCTCATCCAGTAACTGAAATAACGAAAATTCAAATATTAATAGATGTAAAGAAAAAATATGTTTAATTAAAACTTAAAAATGTTTTTTTTTATACAATCTATAAGAAAAACATGTCCACCATTACCTCATAAACAACAACATAGTTCTCCTTAATAATTGTTTCAGTGCAATCAGAAAAGTAATCCTAGAAAAGAAAAATTATAAATTAGAAGCATAAATTTGTTGTAGCTTATGGCATATACATTTCGTAATCAAATTGAGTATCCTTAATTGCGATATAGTATTTTACCTGGAATGTGTCTACAACTCGATGTAGGAATTCAATAACAAAAAGAGGTGGCACCTCTTGTTTGCTGACAGCCACTAAGGCAACTCCTCCTCTCTGAATTGAAATTAAATAATGATGGGGGGCAGCTATCACTGGAGGGACATCCTGACAATTTTTAAAACAATCATGAAAATAATAAATTTCATCAATTACACTACAAATTTAAATATTTACTAGAGCACTTACATTGGGGGAAGCTCTTTGAGCTTCTAAGTAATAATCACATACTGATCTAGGAATAACACTTCGCCAATGCTTTTCTAAAAACACATCCCTGGAAATAAAAATTCATTAAACATATTTAGTTGCACCCTAAGCTTTGGGGTTTGAAAGTTTCTTCTTACCCAGCAGGATTTATAATAAATAAACTGTGAATCATTTTTAAAAAAATATTTGCCTATCTAAAACAGTGAAAGTATCTTTACTAGTAATTTCAATAGTTTAATTAATTCTACACGATGAATTAAAAGATCTAAGGCCCGTATCAGGATGATACAGCTTATAAATACCAATACAATTATAAGTAGTATTTAAAAATCTGAATGATCTTTACAGACTGTGTATAATGTAACTTAAATATTTTTACTCAAATAGTAGTCGTGTATACAATTTTTGTTGGTCGAGTGTCAGACGTCATTAGTTATGTCAAAAGATGTGCCTGTCCGTTCGGTAACGGAGAGGTTTAAATTATAATTCCACAAAATAAGAATATAAAGTATTTTGATCCATAGGTCAATTCAAAAGAGTTGATTGTATTAGAGTCATATTACTAGCATGAGCTTACTTAGTTTTATATATAAAAATATTACATTTTATCAGAAAGCAGTATAAAATGTTTAATCATACATATTACAGTGTTATATTAAATCAATAAAAATACGTATTACATTTAAGTATAAGTAAGCAAATTAGTTTTGTGTGGTCACTTAATAACGTGTAAAATTATATTATAATAAATAAACGCGTCAAATTATGTTATAATTAAGAAACATGTAACCACCCTATAACTTAATGAATTTTTTGCCTACAAATTATTAGATGTTGGCCAAAATTTGTCTTAGATAAGAAAGGTTCCTCAATTATTAATTTTTTTCAAAATGAGTTTAGTGATCGCCACAAATATATTAATATTTTTACAATGAAAGTTAAACTTATTTTCTTTGTTTACGAATTTGTATGAGAGTTATATATCTAATAAAACTTGTTTAGTCACAAACAAGACCATATTAAATTATATGTATGCTCATAGTTATACACACTTTGTATCCATCAAAGCAAATACTTAACCTCTTAATGTTCTTGTTTACCCCAGTTCGTTTTCTAAACAAAATCTTTTTTATTAAAAACTAACAAAAATAAATTTAGGTCCTGGAGTCCAGGTTCTGACTTTTGCACCAGAAATAATTTAAAGTAATTTTACACACTTAAAGAATACACATTGTGGTCAAAATTAAGATGTTTTATAAGTCCCAACATACAATATTTTGTTTTCCAATTAAAATAAAATATCTTTTTTACAATATCTGTTAAAGTTATTGTAAGATTCTTATAAATTACAAAATTACAGCTTTTGATTTCTAGTGCATTTATAATGCTATCAAAACAAAGCAAAACAATACAATAAAATAAATTATATTTCCTAAAATAAGAAATTTTAAACGCATAACATCATTAAAATACATAAATTAGTTGATTCCAAAATGAAACACAAAATTTTTCTTACATTTTTATTTAGTCCTTTTCTTAAAAACACTTAACGGTTGGATTTAGCAACACGTTCCAGCTCATCTTTCTTCTTGATGGCATACGAGTTGGAAGAGCCCTTAGCAGCATTGATAAGCTCATCAGCAACACATTCAGCAATTGTCTTGATGTTCCTGAAGGCAGCTTCACGAGCGCCAGTGCATAACAGCCAAATAGCCTGGTTTACACGACGTAGGGGAGAAACGTCCACGGCCTGACGACGCACTGTACCAGCACGACCGATCCTAGTGGAATCTTCACGAGGGCCAGAGTTAATGATAGCTGTCACAAGAACCTGAAGGGGATTTTCACCTGTCAGAAGGTGGATGATCTCGAATGCGTGTTTGACAATACGAACAGCCATCAGTTTTTTGCCGTTGTTTCTGCCGTGCATCATCAGGGAATTGGTCAAGCGCTCAACAATTGGGCACTGAGCTTTGCGGAACCGTTTGTGTGCATACCTGCCCGCTGAGTGAGGTAAGTACTTAGCGTACTTTTCTTTCACAGAAATATAATCCTGTAGGGACATGTCCGAAACTTGGACATCATAACAACTCCATCTTCCAAAGAGTTTGATCTCTGGGATATCTGCCGGCTGTGGCGGGGGCATGGCATCGACAGCCATGCTGCCTGCCTCGCCATCTTCGGTCCAATTTTCCTCGGCCATTGTTAACACCTAAAATATTAACGTAATCTTAATTATAACACTTATTTCACTTATTTATACAAAAAACACATTAATTTTATTGTAAATAAACCAACCTTTTAAGAATTAACAAATTATAACCTCGTGTTGTCAAAAGAACACGAGTAAAAGGAAGTTAATTTTACGTAGAACATCGATGTTGCCGTATTCAAAATGTTGCCTTAAAAAAAATGTTATCGTCAATATAAGAAATTTACAGAGATTTATTTTTTAAATTAGTTTTTTATTTTAATAAATATTAGTAATTCCTTTAAAATTATATTTTTTTTTATGATATTCCCTTTTTAATTGTTTTTAGATTCTTTTAGTTTTTGCATTTAATTATTTATTGATTAATATCAGAGTCAAGCCACTTGACGATTGATGTCAAATTGGTCGGAGTTTTCATGCCGCTAAAAGATAGAATTGGATAAAAACTTGAGATTTGGGGTCATTTGACGCTTTCATAACTTAAAAAATTGCGTCCATATCATTAACATATTTCTAGTTCGTTATAGCAATTCATATTATAGGTTAGAAATAAAATAAATGCAAACTTAAGGACATACATTAAGATAAACTTTATTGTGTATAAAAATATATTTTTCTAAATGTTACATAACTTATTTTCTTATATTAACTTAAATATACCACAATTTACATTAAAAAAAATCAATAAGTATAAATTAAATGTTAATTATTAAAATATAAGGTTTATAACTCAAGCCCCCATTAACAAATTTAGGAACACTATTGACTCGCTACCTCTATCATTTTTTCAACAGATGTTATTTTTTCACGAATTTTACCATTTTTCTGTCCCTGTTCTATTTCATATTTATTAATTTTCTCCCAACCATGCCAGTCTATTATAACACTATTATTTAGATGAATCTTAACATCATTAAACCCACCTTTATCTATATCAAATTCACCCTGATTTAAGTCTTCACAAATCATTTTTGCAACTTGAAATGCATTTCCCATTGTGTGTAAAATAACACCGACTGGGCCTGTTCCCAACCAACCTGAGACATAGACTTTTGCCAAACCTTTCCCCTCCAAATCTTCAATACGTCCTTTAGAATTATGAACATACCCATATGAATTGAATATTAGATCATCATCAACCTTAATACTTTTATATCCTATGCTACGAAAAGCAAGATTACATTTCAATATTTCAATATTTTCTGTTGGTACACACTTCTGATTATCTATACTATCTCCAACAAGCTTATTACATACTAATTCAATACCAGTAAGGTTTTTATCACCATCAATTAAAAACCTTTTTGGACTTCTGAAAAAAATTGGTTTGAAGCATTTTTCATGACCTTCTTTTACATTGTTTTCAGCTAATGATTTGAGCATTAGTTCTGTCAACCTTTTCCTTGGTCTTTGTAATTGACTAACTGCATCTGCTACACCTTGAAAATCATTTTCTCTCCATATAGTTGAACATTTCTGCAACTTGATTTGTTCACGAAGTTCCTTTATTGTAAATGCTACTTGTAAGGGTCCTCTCCTGCCAACAAGATATAAATCCTTAAGTCTTGAATCAGCCAACGCTTGCAGGGCATATTTAGTGATGTCTGTTTTCTTTAATTCGTCAATAGGTGAAAGAAGAATTCTTGCCACATCCAAAGCAACATTGCCTTGACCGAGAATAGCTGCTGTTGGTTGAGATAAGTCAACCTGAGAATAAAAATTAAAATATATGAGCATGTAACCATACTATAAAAAGTTAAAATTTTAAATAATCATGACCTTTAAATTTCTGTCTCTAGGATGTCCATTGTACCATCCAACAAAATTCCTAGCTGCTATAATATTATTAGCATCTTCATTATCTATACCTAGAGTCCTGTCTTCCTCAGCCCCATAAGTCTTGTAACAAAAATATTTATTATTATTTATTTCTTTACTTGTCCTACTGAATGTTGGATGACCTCATTATTAAAAAATTATTACCAGCAACACAGCATCATAATGTTGTCTTAGTTGTTTCAGACTAATATCCTTTCCTAATGTAATATTACCATAAAAATTTACATTATCTTGTTGAGCACATTTGGAAAACTGATTGATGACATTTTTAACTTCCGGATGATCAGGGGCCACACCATACCTGTAGAAGAAACAAAATCCTTAAGGATTTTAATATGGTGCTCAAAAAGACAGACCTCAATTCATAACTCTCTAACCTTACAAGCCCAAAGGGAACGGGAAGTTTTTCTAGAATGTCAATTTTGACTGGACTGAAATGCTTGGTTATATGCATCGCCGCATAAAAGCCAGCTGGCCCGGCTCCCACTATACATACTTGAGGAACTCTTTTATAAGTTGAATAAAAACGTTTGATCATTTTTTAGTACAAGAGCGTACGAAATATATTGTTGAATCTTGTATATCAAACAGATTTTCCTTTAACGTACTTAATTATATGTAAAGCGAAAACATAGAAAGTTCTTCAGAAACTGTTTTAATATTACCAATTAACACTAAACCATCGCATTAAGTAAATTTATACCGTCTACATATTAGGTACAAAAAGATAGTATCATAATTTTAAGGTTTTCATAAGTAGTAGGTACATTAAACAAGTGCATTTTAAACAGTAATATTATTATACAGCATGTATGAGTAACTTCTTATTTATACAGGAATTACAGAAATACTTAAAACATAATACTTTGAACTTAATGATAAGATTTTTTAATGTACAAAACAGTTTATTTAACTATTGTGTAAGATTAATTAAAGATATATAAAATATATTATTTAAAAAAATCTACTTAAATTTTAAGTATTATAGGATATTTGTTCATTTTTATATTTATAATCGATTATGAAAATATCAGTTTTTCTTATGACTCACTATCACCAACAACTCGTTATTTAATTTTAAATTTAGGTCACCGTGCAATGAATTAATTGTCTTTATATTAAACACATTCAAAATGGTATTTGTTTGTATATATATATACATGTATA
>DVQP01001177.1:0-16743 GCA_018231745.1 Danaus eresimus | reverse complement strand
CTAATACTAGCTTTATATATGGATATAATTTTACATTGCGATAATACGCGTATAATTTCGAATTAAGCAGAATACTTTAATGGTCTGAACATTCGTTTCAAATATTCTTACTCAGTTGTAGCATAAATATAAAAGAAGAATATTAGATATTTTGAAAGGTTAAAAGAATTATTTAAATATTTAATTTATTATGTCCAAATGATACGATAGTA
The DNA here is from genome assembly GCA_018231745.1 of Danaus eresimus. Classification (NCBI taxonomy): domain Eukaryota; kingdom Metazoa; phylum Arthropoda; class Insecta; order Lepidoptera; family Nymphalidae; genus Danaus; species Danaus eresimus. The sequence continues at coordinate 16,531 of DVQP01001177.1, read as the reverse complement.
TAATCTGTGTACACAACATATTTCAGTTTCTGGACGTATGTTAATGTCAATTGTATATGGTCGTCGTGTTTTTAAAATATTTCATTAAAAGCTAACTATTCTATTCGACAAACTTCTTCGTGTTTCCTTCACACAGCACTTAAAATTATAATTCGTCCAACAAATAAAAGCTTTGACATTGGCAGAGTATCCCACGATTCTAGACGACATAAGTAAACTTACTACACAAGTTGACTAACCGATCATGCTCATATAGTTGGCTTCGTTGATGAAGTTCTCCAAACCGTGGAAGACTCCCCTGCCGGTGGCTGAAACCCTGCCGTGGATACCGCCCTATTAACGAAGCATATTATTACACTTATGTGAATACAACTGAATCATATATTAAAATATATATATCAGGACTCAATTCCTAAACGTGTGTTCTAATATTGAAAATATTTTAAGCTAGCATATAAGAAATAGTTAAATGCGTTTTGTTAGTTGTAATGTTTTTGTTTTGTATGTATTAGTACTTTGTTCGCACCTGGTTGATTGGCTTTCCGGTGACGCAGGCGTGAGCGTTGATATCTTGGAAGCCGATGGTCTTGGCGTAAGTGTCAGCGATCCAAGACATCTCCCTCTCGCCGGTGCCCATGTCGGGGGCCGGCACGTCCACACCCGGCCCTGTTGGAACACAGAAACTGCTGAGATAACTTGTATCAGATATAAAACAATTCTTGGTTATAGAAACTATTATTATTTGTAGATTTGTTCCAAATAGACGTTGAATTATTTTTTATTTTGTATGAAACTAATTTAACTTAATTATCATTTTAATAAGATTCTTCGTTGGTTATATATTAGAATAGGAAAGATTCGGGTATTTTTTCTTGTTATCTTTGAAAAACATATGTCCGTAAGTTTGTATAGTCGTGTGTATTTTTTCTATTACATTGTCTGTATATATATTGAAGCCAATGAAATGTAAATAGGATTATCACACATACAGGTTCAACCTTTTTAGTTACGTAATACATATTGCAATTCAAAGATGATTCTTCCAATGTTGGCACGAATACTACAAAAAGGTGAAAAAAAAAAATTGTGTCCGATTCAAATGTATATATTTAAACATGAAAACAATTTTTCCACTTACAATCATTAAAAAACATTATAACTATGACAACCCTGTATGTAACATCAAAATACGTTTCATTTTCAGAAAAGAATATATATATAAGTAAGTATATAAATAGGTATATTAAGTCCGATATTGGAATTATGAGAGCAAAAAGGTTATATACGAGTTTCATATAGAATCTATTGTATAAAATAGATTGAAATATTAATAATTTATTTATGTAATGGCAATGTTTATCTGCGTAGTCGAATAACTTATTCTATTCGAATATACGATAATTACGGCCATAGTTGGCAGAATGACAACACTGCGACCCCGCCCACTTAAAAAAAATGAAAAGATCCAAATGTTATCATTTATTTGGCGGTATTAAATTTATTTACTGTGACGTCATCGCAGGTAGCGATTGATTGTGTCGGGCTAAGATGACGTCACATGTCGTTAATATACACGGTTATTTACACAAGTAAATATAACTTACATGGTTAGCGTAATCTCAAATTAGCTCGTCAATAATCTCAGACAGTCACGGAGTATGTGCAAATCGAATTAGTGCCTGGGATTTTGATCAATACATATGTTATGTTTTTGTTTATCAGACCGCTGATTTCTCGTGATCAGCACGATTATAACGAGTTTACGTCACACCAAACACGAAACATTCCCCGTTTGTCGTTTAATTGTCGTTATTAGATTAAGAAGTTTTATGAATGAAAAAATTCTTAACGATCCGTATTTTAAACTCAGTCGTCGTGCTAACCAAGTAATGATCTGATTTCTTTATTGTCTATATAAAAAAATTATGGTATCAAATTAACATTTATACTTATACTGTAACGTAACATACCTATCACATCACTGTTTACGTGTTAAGATCAGAGCAATACATTTTTTTTCAATTATATTAAGAAGGCGTAAATGTTTTGGTGTTATAATTTTTTTATAGCATTTTACTTTGTATGTTCTGAGTTAAAGAAGAGATAAACTGGTTCTTAATTTAGTTTGTTCTTGAGACAACGTAAGTGGCAGCCACTCTTTGCCAAAACTTCGACACTCGTTAAAGTTAAACGAACGAGAAGACTCCATTCCAAGAAACTAAATAGTTTTCTCTCGTCCGTACTTCGTAATTTAATTAAAATGAAAAAAAAAACGAGTAAAATACTGATACGTTATTAACATATTATATATATTTTATAGCTATTTACATGAATACATTTACTGACATTAAATCTGAATCATTATGACCTATGAAGACATTACAATTATTATTTTAATATTCTATTTTTCACTACGAAGTTATGCAAAAAAATACGTTGTGTTTCAATAGTATTATTATATAAATACTTTATATGATATATATATTCGTAGTAAGTAGTATTAAATCTTTGTTGCAATTTGGCAAACAATTACAAACTTTTTGGAGCTACAAAGCTGAATCCTGATGTTCTTTGCCTTCATTCCACACGTTCATTCCAACATATATATCTTGTTTACTAGGATTGGTTATATAATAGTGAATTTAGATTAAATGAATGGCATACATAGTATTTAATATTCATACGGAATGAAGACATACTCTGTTGTATGAGCAATTTATGTGAATTCGTTTTATACTGTTACGTCATCAATTCATCAGCATTGTTCTTACAAACTGTCAGATTAACCGGCAATAGACGACAGATATTGTTTTTTTCTATCCGCTAATTGTCGTAGACTATTTGATTTAATTATAAACACGCGCATAGTTAACGATTTGAGTTAAAAAGGTATTTTTCTTACCAATAAATCCCTTCTTAGCGAGCTCGAGGGTGAAGCGGCGAGTGATCTTCTCCAGCTCGTGTTCCGAGTACTCCTTGGGATTGATCTTGATGCCGGCCTTCGCACCACCGAACGGCACGTCCACACACGCGCACTTGAATGTCATCAGAGCGGACAGCGCTTTAACTTCGTCACGTGTCACATCAGTTGAGAATCTTATACCTATTGTTATAGAAAATAAAACAAAATACACCATTAATATATAGTTAAAGTATAATACAATTAATATTTAAATACAGATGGGAATATAGAATGTTGAGTTGTGCATCACAACAAACATTCGTAAACATTTTATTGTCATAACGTAAGTGTTGTTGTTTTCGAATTAGCTATTTCAATTATAATACAGTGATATCAAAACGTAGAGATTACACCGACCAAAAAAAAAATCAGAAATCCCAAGAACATTGTTATCAATAAGGCGAAAGTGATAACACTATCAAATTGAAAAAATAAAATGATTGTGACAGTGACGTCACTCGTTTCTATGCACAAAAATAATATTACGGATAATCCTTAATCTTTATCATATCTTGTTTCATATGGCACGTTGGTTTATAAAAATTATTAATATCTGTTTGTTTGTTACACTGCATCTTCTAAATTTTTATGAAGTCCGGGAAATCAACTGATGACAACCCATTTTGGACTAACTTGAACAGTACCGGTGTAACATTAAATATGTATCTTTGAGAGGTAGATTTCGTTATACAAGTAAATGTATGCCAAAGACCGTCTTTTTTTCGCGCCTAAGAATCCAATTGTTCTTAATTTTTTCTCAAATACCTATAATCCCAACAGGTAAAAGACAACGATATTCGTTTACAATCCAGCAGACCGTCAAATATTTTCGCTCAAAAAATTTTTACAAGGACAAAATATTTCGTTATCCAAACAGATTATCCAAGAACGGATATAAACCTATTATTTGCAAAATATATATTTTTAATAATGGTTGAATATTTGAATGTTATTTATTTTTTTGTGTAGCTTGATAGATGTTATTTTATCAGCAGAGTGTTATTATATAACTGTCCCGCCTCCAAACGTGATGACGTACTTGAAGACGTTTTTTCTATTTATGTACAATTTTCCCAATCCATATTAATGTTTGATCGGTTTATTAGTATATCATATATATAATGTTCAAATATATTCTCTTATATCTTCGTATATTATATAAGTGAGGTGATAAATATAGTTTGAGGTGATGTCAAAGCCGCGCCTCCTGTTACTACGCTGTGATAAATAGAAAAAAAAACAGTCGAAATGACAAGTCACGTTCTGGGAAATTTTCAGTTGTGTTCTTTTTAATAATAGATTACAGACGATTAGCACAGATAAAGATTTTATAACTTTAATAAAATAAACTTTTTTTTTGTTTTTGTCATTAAGGTCAGTAAAATTTTTTATTAGCAATGGTTACGGATAAAGGTCATGTTTATTTTGAGTCTAATTATATTCTTAAGTATGTATTATCATAATATTTATATCACTGGAGTTATGTATGGAGAAAATTCTTTAGATTATATGATGAAATACTTCGTTACATTACAAATTTACGTTCTCGTTGACCTTTCCATTATTGTTTACAACATATTTATTCTAGATTTTGAGAAGAGCAATATTAATTAAAAATATTATGAGCATGTCATCTATAATCTTATATAATGAGATCTAAGATTTTCATGAGTAATTTAAATAAAACTAATATATTTTCGGATTTAATACGCTAATTTTTATTGTTTTAAAACTACTTTACAGCAACCGTCGGGATTATGTTTGTCATTTTAAAGTAATAAAAAATCGCGGAGTAAATTCGAAAATATATTAGTTTTATATAATCTTATAGTATTATTACGAAGCTTTCTTTTTCTCACATTAATTTTTAATCTTTCGTTTAAAAATCGAACCGTAAAAAAGTTAGAATTGCCGCGTAATTAAGATAATTTTAAATACGTTAAGAGTCATAGCATATGGTTGTGGAGTGGAAATAAAATTTACGTAACATACAGAGGATGCTGACAATTATGGTAGTTAATTTGGACAACTCATGTATTTACCATCAACAATATAAACACAGGACAATATTAAATTAATGCTGTTAATTTCCTCACAACTGTTAAGGATTAAGGTCAACTGTGGTTTTTATGTAATGCATAGTTTTTGGGTTTCTCAAATACCAGCAAATTGGAGGAGTTTGAGCAGGAAGGCAGACCCTGGCTAAAGCTGGGATAGATGCCAGGGAGAAGTTTTATGGTACCTTTTATTTTTTGGTGAAACATTTGGTAACTAGTAATTTTTTTCTCAACTCTTTTGCTAAAATGCAAAACTTCTGATATCTCTTAAGCATATAAAGCTTTAACATTGTTATATTATATTATCAACAATATTAATAGTAGGTACACCTTTATTAAAAAAATATATTGAAGTTTATATGGAAAATGTTATCATTTATCAACTCAACTACATAATTTATTACATAGAGCTTTTTAAATATCCCAGATTATAAAAAAATCTAAAAATATATACAAATACTTCATGACACACAATATAAACATAGAAGAATGAAAAAACATTGAATGTATTAAAGACTTATCCGTTATTCTTATAACTTATAAAAATCTCATAGAGACAACACTAAGTGATAAGATAGAATAATATAACAGTGGGGTAATGCAAAAAGAAGCACTAAAAGAAAACATAGAACTAACAATAAAAATACAGTGTTATTAAGGAGCCTCAAGAAATAATTGAGACATTAAGACTCAATATAATGGATAAAGTAGAAATAAATGAAAATATTTTTATTTACACTAAGAGTACTATTTTAGCATAATTATTTTGTATTCATGATATATAATTAATACTATTAATTATTTAATAATTATCAAAAACAACTTACAACTTATTGAAGATGAAAATTATTAGAGTATAATTACTCTCACACAATCTTAACCCAGTATATGATCATAAACATACAGGAAATTATATTTTTATGACTATGAATATATATTTTTTAAACAGTTGTGAAATGTGTTCTTTTAATATGATTTATTTCTTCATAAAAATTTATTAAAACAAAACAGGTTTAATTTATTTCATGTTAGTCATAATTTTATTTATTTAGGATATAAAAGAACTGCCTTCAATACATATTGAAGTTATTGTATTATATAACATTGATTTATCTGTTTGTTTAAGTCATGATGAATTTAATTATCTACAGAGCAACTATTATCGTAAAAAATATTATTATGTTTTTTTTTAATATTTATCAACTTAAAGAAAGGTTGAAAACATGATTAACTTTGTCCAAATTGTTGATACTGTCAACTTTCTTGCTAAATTATTTATAGAAAAAAAAATCAAGCGAAATGACATAACAGACATTAATACATAACTGAAATGACAGTCGGCTTAAAGGCGAAAAGCTTGTGAATAAGTTTAAAACGCGTTGAAAAAAGTAAATGAAATAGTAATGTTTAATGATTTAACCAAATTAAAAGAGGTTATGTTCAAGCATATTTTGGTTATATACGTAACATTCGGCAACATCACGTGTCCAGCGAGCTATTAATAAATATCTATTAACAATGAGTATACCAGCTGAACCTAATAGTGATATAAGAATAGGAATCTGGAGGTCTTCGAGAACTTACCTCCTTTGGTTGGCGTCCTGTGTGATGAATGCTGAGCTCGGTAGCCGAGAATCATTTCATAATCTCCGGAGTCACGTCTCAGGGGGAATTGAATTTCAAGAATGTGATCACATGGCTGCATCAGCTTGAGGATACCAGCCACCTTCTTTTTCTTTTCTTCAATGGATACTCTGGACTTCATGTCTTCAACCAACTTATCCTCAACGACTTGACAAGCACGATGGAAAAAATACTCCACCATGTCAAAAAATCTAGGATTTGCACTTGTTGGTATATCTCTAAGCCTCTCTGGGATTTCATGGCTTGAATATGTTCGGCAGCAAACATTCACAGCAGCAGGAGCAATTTTTATCGTATTTGCTACCTCATTTTGGATTGTATTTTTTAGAGGCGGTACAACCGATTTGGCAATATTCTTTAGATGTAACATTTTTTCTTATTTAATACTATATGGGGTAAGATAGTATTGGGTCGCTCTACACTTTTAATGAAAATACACAAAAATAAAACGTGTGTAATTATACAGCTAACTGCAGAGACGACCCGCCCCGACGAACGACTAGTCTCTGACTATGTCTGTCTCTATCACAATATCTTTAAAAGTTATTCAACCGGCCGGTAACGACCAATACAAGGTAGTGATTATTTCCATAGACAAAAGAGGAACATATCCGTACTCCATAAACTATAGACGATAGGATCATGCGATCTGGTCGTTGACGTTTTGTGTGTTTATTTTCCTTTTTTGTAAAATATAGAACTAATTTTCTAAGGATAAACCATAGGCCAAAGTTAATTAAATAATAATAAAAAAATATATATTACAGTAAAATTTTTTTAATAAATGTAAAATAGAAACATTATATCAATGTTCTTAATTATAATTTTCGTTTCAAATAAGTAATCTGTTGTTTGTTTTTATTTTTACAAAGTGGACTCCCTGTATGATATCAAGAAAATGTCTTTTATTATTTTGTCTTATTATTTAAAAAGATTTTTTGTAACTTTTTTAAATAATAATTTCTAAAAGCAGTACAAAGTATTTCTTTATTCAAGAATTTTTTTTATTATCTTACCCATTTCGAATTATTGCTTAAAGAGAGAAAATTACAACGTATTATTGTCAAAAACATTTAATAAGTTGTCATAACAGTTTGACGTAACTGTCAGATTACATGCATTAGGCATTCTATGAAGTTTACTCTGAATGGGAACGAAATAAAGCCGCTATAAAACATAACCAAATACTTTTTACTTTATTGTTGTAAATTAGAGTAGTTTTAAATCACAGCCATGGCTTCAGGTCTAGAAAATTATATTAATCAGACAGTGTCTGTGATAACTGCAGATGGAAGAAATTTTATAGGCACATTAAAAGGATTCGACCAAACTATAAACATTATATTGGATGAATCCCATGAAAGAGTGTTTTCGTCGTCAACAGGAGTAGCACAAGTTGTTCTCGGACTTCACATTATACGTGGTGACAATATAGCGATCGTCGGACAAATAGACGAGTCTATAGATAGTAGATTAGATCTCGGGAACATCAAAGCTGAACCATTGGGACCAATAGTACATTAATGTTATTTTAAGAATTTTTAATATTAATAAAGTAAGTATAAAAGTTCTCTCATTGTTTTCTTTATTATGATATTTTTTTATTAACAACTACATATTCGAGTCAACAACATATTTAAAATAAGGCCCTAGAGGCAACAATTTAACATTACGAATTATATACAACATGTAAAGGTTTATTACATAATAAAACTTATATACATATATCAAATTCACTACTAACAATTCTGTTAATACTATGTACACTGTAAGTTAAACTTTAGAGTGTTTGTAAAGTCTACCCTACATATTATATTTAATACTTCTAAAATGAAACAAAAGCAACCTGTTGTTCACAATTTTTCTATAAATAATTAAATTAAAGCATTAATGATAACTTTATAAAAAAAACACATGTCAAAAACAAATAAGTAGTTTTGTACTGAAAAAAAAAATGGTAACAAAATTTTGCAAATGCCTCTTATGAATAGTCCCCATTACTCGATTTTGTCACAAGAACAATATCTTGATGTCTGAAATAAAATAAAAATAATTAACATATATCTTGTTAAACTATTTGATTCAGTTTTTTAAAACTGTCCATATTTCGATCTATAAACAAAAACTAGGGATAACTTTAATAACAAAGAAATAATACCTAAATAAGTAAAACACAAACAAAACTTGAAAGTTCATATTAATCACTTTTGATTATTTTTATTTCTATGCCATCTCTGAAATAAAGAAAACTGTTAAAACAAAATGTTCATGCATAATAACAGCAAAATAAAGAAACTAAATGTTAATAAAAGCCATAAGTCAAATTAAAGCTGAAACAAATGTACCTCTGCATTTTTTCCTTGTACTTTTGGCTATTGTAAGTTCTAAAGAATTGTTTTCCGTATTCAAATGTTGCTATCATGATCGCACAAGCCGGTGCCACTTTAAATATTCTTGGTAATAATCCAGTAAAAAGACCTCTAATACCATGATTCTTGTAAATGTTTCTTGCTATGTCTTGCATGTTTGAAGCCCTCTGCTGTATTTTACCATCTGGATATTTTAAACTCAATCAGTATATTCATTTCAAATGTATATGTGTGAAATAATATTTGTTTTACCTGTATAAATTTCCTTTTCCCCTAATTCAATTTGTTGATGAGTCTTCACCACATCAAATGGCAATGTTACAAATGCGGCAATCTAAAAATAAAATATCATATAAAAATTCTAAACAATAATGATATTATTATAGGAAGCCAATATTTTTTTTATTAATAAGCTATTATGGATGATAATAAGAAATATATACTCACACTGCCAGCCACAGAACCACAGAAGAAATTAAATAAAAATGAGTTCTTTTCTGAATCTGGCTTGTCAAAAATCCTTTTTGTTGTCTCAAATGTTGTCCAATATAAACCTAAATTAAAAAGAAAGTGTATAAACACAAGAGATAATGTCAACCATAATTTATTGTCACTAAACAAGGTAGAAATTAAATATTTCAATATGAAATACAACTTTTATCTTAACATTTATATTGGCAGAATATACTGTGCAAACAAAAGCACTAATAAATTCACTTTCTTTAAATACTTTATTACCTGAGAATGGCACATCTCTAAGCAGAGTAGAACCCAAACCACGGAACAGTCCTTTGTATCCTTCATATTTTAGAACTTGCCGTAAAGCTAAATTGATTTCTGTAACAGACAAGTAGTATAAATAGATCATTATGGCAGATAGTGATATACAATGCATCATTGTCATGATAACAGTGAATCTTTTCAGAAGACATGATACTGATAATGCTTTGTCTTAATATTGGATATTTAGCAAATTAGAAGGTCAGACTATTAAATTTTTGGCTTCCGGAAGTCCAGCGGAATATAAACTACATAATCCTGACATTTAGTGACCGCGGTCATGGTTGCTGAACAGTAACCGAAACATCAGGATTATGTAGTTTAAAGTAATAAAAATTGCATAGTAAATCCAAAATGTATTACTTTTATTTGTGTATTATAATACTATTATATATACCTGAATATGTCAATTTTTTTGATTGCATCTTTGTCCTTATTAACTCTAATGGACTCACAAGAGTCACAGCTGTCATTCTAGCAGTGGCACCCGCTATAAGAGGAATCCACATTGGTTGAGACGCTGCAGATTTTGTAAGACATAATTTATCCATATATTATAAGCAATTAAAATATAATAGATTGCAATGAAGAAATTATACTCTTACTGTTTATAACATTTGTAGAATAAAAATAATACTTACGATTACCAGTTGTGGTGTTATAGATAGTTTTCATTCGATATCTCAATTGTTCATAGGACACAAAATATATCACAGTACAAGGAAGTGCAAGTATCAGAGTGGGACTCAGACCAGACCATAAAGCTGGGACACCTTCTAATTTCGCAATCTTATAAAATGCATCCTTAAAAAAAATTAACATAAATATCACATTCATCAATACTGTCAGGGCTATTCCTGTGACCATTTTATTCAAAAACATTTCTTGATATCTTTGTATATGATTAAAGACTACTAACTATAGTGCCATGAAAATGGACTCGTCTCGGTATCCAAGCCGTTTCTCCACACGGACATAGGTGTTCCATTAAACCATTGCAATACAAATAACATTTGTTTGAGAGCAAAGCCTTTTGTTGTGCTTGTAATCGAATCTTTACTACATCTAATGGTGTCACTAAAAATATTTTCATTCATTAATTCTACATAATGGATTTTATTACATCAATGAGATTTTTTTATTTAAACACTAAAACTTACTAAATAACGAGGTTATTAATGCACCGGAACACGCCGATGCCATTTGTTGGAACGGAGTAATTCTAAATTGTGGATCGTCTTCTCGAATCATAATTAATACATTAATTTAACTTTTTAGATTGAAGAGTGAAACTACTCAAATCTAGATATTAACAATAACAATATTGCACCATTGCTTGTCAAAGATCATATGTCTTCTGTTTCTGTCAGTTTAATGAGCAGAGATTAAATATAACACAAAATTAGAACAGAAGCAATATAAAAAATAAAAAAGACATTAAAGTCATAATTATTTCAGTCTAATCTAAAATTAGTTAATACTGTAATTAGTAAGTATAATATGGAATTATTTATCAATTATTATATAAATGGCTTCGTTAAATTGGTATAACTAATGCAAAAGTTTATAGAGTTTAATTTTTCAAACCATATAAAATTTCATTTGTAAAATAATATTATAGGTTTTTTTTAAATTAATTTTAAACTCCTTGTATCAAAAATAATATTATTTCAAAATATCAAATTTCTACAAGTAGAAATCAATCATATTTTTTTTTATTTGATTTTTAAAGAATAAATGGAAATGCTTAACCTTATTTAAAGAAAACCACATTTATATGATAAAACAGTAAGTTATAATCATAATTAGTTTTTAAAAATACCTTATACTTAGTTAAAAATTAAATGAATTTATTTCTGCAAAGACCGTGGTATAAATAATTCACGAACAAAATAGTTTTCTTTAAATCACACTTTTATTGTACACACTTTCAGCAATATAAAATTCTCTTTTAATTTATTAATTATCTTAAAATGGATTGAAGTAGAATAACAGCCATTACCCAGTTATAGTACTGATTTTAGATTTTTTGTATTCTTACTTCCGTCAGACAGCAGTCAATTATTGTCAAATATTGAACAGACTGGACGTGTCACGTTAGTGCCGCACATGGAGGACGATATTATTGTATAAATAATAAAAATAAGTTAACGTTTAGTGATTTGAATTTCAAGTCATATTATTGTAGATGAAAAATATTTTTTGAAATGTTTTCCAATATTCCCAGATCGTTGATGTAAGTACCTTACGTTTATTTTTGGACTTTACATAACATGACACCTGTGTTTTATTAGATTTGTATTAAAATTTAGGTCCTTTTTATTTCCATGACCGTAATACGTTTTATTTAAGTATGATGATATATATCTGTAAATTTATTTTTTTATTTTATTGTTATTCTACGATAAATCTTTTAATGTGTTTTAAAACAATTTTAATACATATAATAAAATCAAACAACAAAAATGAATAGGTAAACCAACATTTGAATATCCTTTTAATTATAAATATTCCAAACCTAATAGATTTGCGATCTTCGCTATCGATCTCCCGTGCGTTAATGATATCATGTTTCTGAGAAAACACATAACTTTAAAAAAAAATTGAAACCTATGTTTCTCAAACGTGCCATATAAAATAATTGTCATAACTGTTAATTTTAATTCTTAAGATTTATTGCTGCTTTTCGACATTTCATATATATATACATTTAAGTGTTTACTATTTATATGTATATTATTCTAATAATGTATAAAAATGATTAAATGAACAACTAAATGTTACCACAATAAGTATGATAACAAATTTTTATCCATAAAATAGTGAAAAACATACTTTTATTACCATAACTATATTTATTGGCTGTAAAATAAATGAATATTTTGACTATTGATAAAAAAAATTAAAAGTATTCATCATTAAGACATTTAATTCCAAAATATTAACATAAAGTATTGATCCTGCATGACCCATTTTTGATTTGACCTATTTTTGGAAAATGATATTATATAATACAATTAGTTTTGACTATACTTAAATCATGTTTTCTTTAAAAATAATAATAATAATAAATTTTCTTTTATTCATAATATATAATCCATATAAAAATTTGTAACACACACAGCATGTATATTTTTATTATACTGAGAGTTAGTATTATTTTTAAATAATTTTATTGATAATTGGTTATGACCATGATGAACACCTATCTATTCCAACTATGATTGTCATTAATTCACATGTAAACATGCACATAAAGCGTGTTTGTTTATTTATTATATAATATAATAATGGCTGAATGTGATACATTTGAGAGTGGAATGTCTATGTCTTTAAAGTCTTTGATATTAAATGAAAATTCTGTTTAAAATTAAAAATCAACTAAAGACATCTTCTAGCCTTAATGTACATTAACATAGCTGTAGACATGTGAGTATTATTTGTTATCTCATCAATAAAAAAATTGTTTATAGCCATTTGTGTAAATGAAATTGTTTTTGATGATATGTTAATTAACAGTCGTGTGATTTATTTTTGAGACAAAGCTATTACAATTCTTAAGCAATATGTGTTGTCATTGGGCTTAAAATATTTTTTTGTGAAACAAGTATGACCATGAAAGTTTAATATTTAGTTGAAACTTTGTGCATTTCATTAAACCAAAACACATACAAAGTATCAAATCAAATTATTCATGTCTCAGAATACTTGTTAAAAATATCCTCAAAATGTTTATTTCCTTGTACTTGTTTATTTTTCCTAACTACACTCATAAACTAAATTTAATATAATAGTAAAATAGGAATAATCATTTATGACTTTCAATATGATATGAATGGAAGATAAAATTTTAATTAAAGTGGATTTTGTGGTTGATTTTTTATACTTTGTTTTAAATAATATATATTATTGTGACAATGGTAGTAATAAAGTATGAACTTAGTTTACTTGTTGTTGAATGTACATTTGTGTAATGTTTATGCGGACTGTAAGGTAACTATGTTTGAATAAGTCATAACACCGTCTCTGTATCGATTTCCATTGTGGAACTCAGTTTATTCATTTTGCATTATCTTTACAGGCGATCTTTTTAAATGAGATATGTTTTAGGCTTAAAAGTTGTAGTTGATAAATAAAATTTGTTCAATTCGTACTCGCAACAAAATTTACTTAATAGAAATTACATAACTATGTCATTAATTGAAGAGTTATGACTTAATTATAGAGATATTTAAAATATAGAATAATTAATATTTTTTAATATCAAAATAACGTTTTTAAAGTTTGTAAATGAGTTTGTGATGAATCCAAGAACTAACAGTGTTCTTGTTTGTCATTTTGATTTATTTTTCTTGAACTTAAAGAGAGAAAATTTTTGTTATCATATAAGAAAAACTTATTTCAGCACTTAACAGCACTATCAAATTCGAAATGATTTTTAATAGCGAGAGTTCATGAAAAATATATATTTTTTAAGTTTCTCTAGACAACAAAACGAACATTAATCCAGATCATACGCCGCTGACGCCCCTCTCTTGGTCAAATGTAATTTACTAAAGGAAAATAAAAACATAACCAGCAGTGATACTTTAAGCTACATAATTGAACTGTCCAGTTGTCTCTAAATCACTATCATTTGTTAGTGTTCTTCAATATTTATATGTAATCAGGACTAAGACTGTCTTAACTTTTTTTGTATTTATTTTTATTCTTCGGGTGTCTTAAGAACTTCTGAAACTAATTTAGGGGATAACCATTATCATAAAAACCAGAGATTTAATCATATCGATTACCTTACAAATAAATATACTATTTAACCGAGTGACGTTATGAATGTAACCTATCGTATGTAAAACTCGAATTCAATCGAGGTTAAGAATTTCAATATCTAATATTCCTATTAACTATTTATAAGATTAACAGGGAAAAAAATGAGACTTTAAGACCTTATAACAATCACCTCCTACTATTAAAACCCGTTTTATTTTCCCACGCATAATTTGGGAATATGCCAGTAGTTACCAGGCAGTCTGTAACGGACGACTGTAGCTAGGGACGAGATGAGATCTTAAAATTACGATTGCTCTATTGATTCTAATGATTCTGATAGTGACGTGATCGTGAGTCAAAGTCGCTTTATATTTTAATAAATCACTACAATGACTGTATTATAAAATATTCAGATTGCGTAACAAGTGACGAATACGAGCAAGCAAATATTGAAAATATTGTTCCGCTTCGATAATTATAATTAGTTCTTGCTGAGTTTGGTACACGTGGTACTTGGTAGTACAAGCGGAAAATGAACCAAAATCGTTATTTAAGCCGTACTATTTTATTTATATTTTAAATTAAAATTTAATTACTCGTTAATTTTTTGTTATCACACAATATTTTTCGTGATAAGTACTTAAGTATATTGAATTTTTTTTGTCACATCTGAACACAGATACGTTACAAAATCTTGTCACAAAAGTCTATTTATTTACTAAATGGTTATGGTGACAGGAAAATATTCAACAAGGAAATAGTTTTGCACATCATTAGACAGTTAGTATTTTTAACTCAACGACGGGTTCAATATAAAAGGCAAGGTCAAGTCAAACTTGTTTTAAATTTGCTATTCTTATTTGGAGTATTCTAGAATGTTTTAGTATTTTACTATTACAAATGTAAATTAATTCTCTATCAGGATATACAAACATCAACATTGGCTAGGGATATTTCATTTTTACGTTATTATATGAAATTCTGTATATATGTTGTTAAAACAATTATATATGAAGTTGAAGTTTATATTATGGTTTATACTCGCAAAACATAAAAATGGATGTATCGAAGATTTTTAATTTATATTTTGTTATTTTTGGGTGTAATTTTTAATTTGTACATAATGGATTTTATGTAGGAAATCATGAAAATTAAATTCGTAAAATACCAAAAAAAAAAAAGGCATTTAATTAAAATTAATAATCAGTATTTCCTCCCCTAACATTAGAGTTCGGCATCGGTTATTCATGCTCAAAATTAAGTTACCCAATTCGAGCTGTGTTATCAGATCCTTTTCAAGTGCAGAAAAGTTGTTGTCAAATTAGGAGAAAAAATTACCATATCTCGTCGTTGTAACATTTCCTACTCGTGTTCAATGGGATTCATGTCGGGGGACTGAGCAGACCTGTCCATAACCCAGATTTCATTTTCCCTAAGCACAGTTGATACCAACTCAGCCGTTTGGGCACGGGCATTATGTTGCATGAGTTGGAACTCCTGACCCATATGTACCTTGTATGGGATAATCACAGGTTTCAATACTCATTGTGGTATTTCAGTGCATTCATGTTCCCTATTATCCAAATGAGATCCGTTCGCGCACCGATACGAATACTTGCCCATACTATAATAGTGCCGCTTTGATATGAATGGACTTCTTGTGGATGCTGGAGATGGCTTCGTCTTCCAGGAACTCTCCAAACCCTTAATCATCGTGAATCCGGATGAAATCCAAACCGAGACTCATCAGAAAAAAACGAAATGTTTTTGAGTCCACAATAGTCTTCGTCCGCGATTGCCACGCCGCAAAGCTGAAACCCGAAGTGGTCTGCGAGAGTAAAAGATTAGCTTCATGTAATCTTACAGTTTGGTCAATAGCCAACAATTGGTGGTTAGATTGTAGCTTTTGAACCATTTGCATAGCCGTAATATTGGGTTGTCTCCTAGCT
>DVQP01001176.1:0-16767 GCA_018231745.1 Danaus eresimus | reverse complement strand
TATATATATTCATATTTTTAAGCTTAACAAACATTAACATAATACAAAGTTTGGACAGACAATGTCAATAAATACAAGTCTATAGTAATCTTTTCTGTAATATTTTTATAATCCCACATATGTTCAAGAACGAGTAAGTTCTATGAATCAAAAGGTACGCTGTGACCTATGTGGCAATGTTATAAATTATTGTAATGTGAGTCAATTGGGTTTATCATCACCGCCTTACCTTGGGACATATTTGATCGGCGTACCAACCAATGGAATTCAAATTGCGATTTCTGTCTGATTAGTGTGTTAAAAAAACAGCGATAGTTTTTTTTTATTCCATTATCAAACATTCATGGTGTCGATAATATATTGATTAATTCAAATAAAAAGTATAGAATTAAAAAAGTAATATTCCAACATAAAAGTTGCTTTACAATTAAGAATTGCTTATCTGATTCTTCAACAATTCTGAATTACAGGAATTATATACATATATATATACACTTACAAAGCTTTTTTAAAGATCACCCTTAACCTTTAATTAGTACCGTGTACTAGCTTTTATATGGGAAATTAAATAAGATCTACATATTAAAGCAACATAACATAAGTAACCGCTGAGTAATAATACAATCAGGTGTCAATGGTTCTATATAGACACAAAGCGACCCGACATCAGATAACGCTTATAGCAAATGCTTCAACGTAGTAGTCATACACTTACTATATATATGTTTTACAAACATGTATTATTTACTCACAAGGTACGTAATAACGAACTTATAAATGATTTGATCATCACTTTTTGACAACCCTATTGTTAAGGTAGATCGGATATACGTAATAAGATCGTCTGCAACCCTATATCATAAGTCGTTTTGCCTTTTATTTTTCTGAATTAGGATTTAAAGAATAAAGCCTATTTTATACTTTAAACTTAAAGGATATGTGGTGTTTAATTTTGTCTCATAATAATTATATGTTTCGTCCCCAGCTTCCTGGATGATTTGGACCGGTTAGGCGCCAGAGACTATCAGCCCACCGAGCAGGATATATTAAGAACCAGAGTCAAAACAACCGGCATCGTAGAAGTTCACTTCTCATTTAAAAATCTTAATTTCAAGTGAGAATTTAACATATCTATTTTTAAAATCACATATGAAATAATGTTGGCAGTTAAAAATTTTATTAAAAAAAAATACGATCAAGTCATATTTGTTTTCTTATAATTTAAGTAATATAATATATAAACCATGAATAATTCCAGATTGTTCGATGTGGGCGGTCAGAGATCTGAGAGGAAGAAGTGGATCCACTGCTTCGAGGATGTCACGGCCATCATTTTCTGTGTTGCCATGTCCGAGTATGATCAAGTCCTGCATGAGGATGAAACAACGGTACATATGACATTGTTTTGGTCTATACTGTACATATAGAACACAGAAAATAATTATGTAACTAAATTTACTGAAACATTTGGAATGGCATAATTTATATTTATTATGAGTGGCTTACTTGTGTAGTAAACACCAACCCATCCTGAGCAAGTGTGATGATTAATGCTCTAACCTTCTCCATGTGAGAAGACGCCTTTGCTCAGCAGTGCATAATTAGGCTGAAGATGATGATAATGAGTGAAATACAACTATTCTATGATGTCGAAACGTCCTTGGTCAATAAATATAAGTTAGGTTTCAATTTATATGGAGTCAATACCTATTAGGTTCAGGTTCATTCCAAGATTTGGTTTTACATAATTTCAAATTTAATCAAAGTACTTTTTTTATAAACCTATTTGGAGACACATAGGAATTTTATAGATGTAAAGTCTTCCATGATAAGTAATTTTAAAAGGAGACATCAAAATAAACATGGTTTTCCCTAAGCTCTGATTATATGAAACACATCTCATTATTGATTTAATGATGGAAATAAATAAACCACATGCAACCTTCCTCAACCGACATGGCAACTATTACAAAGCTTCTGAGATAACACAAACTTAGATGTTAGTAACAATGAGAGGGAAAACGTTATCATTAGAAGCATGCAAATAGTATAGAGATAACAGCATCTCTCAAACATATTATGTAATGTGACAATTTGCACTTCATTGTCATATAATACTGTGACAAAAGAAAATAATTTTTATTCAGACATTTTATTTTGAAATAACAAATAAGTACTGCTGAGAAATGTTAATATTTTCTCAGTTAGATGTATTATCGATCTAACTCATTAATTTGAATGAAGTTGTATAAAAATATATTCAAAGAATATGTTGATTATATTTTCAGAACCGCATGCAGGAGAGTCTAAAGCTGTTTGATTCCATCTGTAACAACAAGTGGTTCACCGACACCAGCATCATACTGTTCCTCAACAAGAAGGATCTGTTCGAGGAGAAGATACGCAAGTCACCTCTCACCATCTGCTTCCCTGAGTATACAGGTAGCTTATATACAAACATTACATACACACATACACATATGATACAATATAAATTATATGTGTTGTAGTGTTGTCACACTTGTTGTAGTCATAACTTTTAAACCTTTAGTGTGTGCTATATGAGTATGGTATATAGTTATATTTTTGTAATATGAATGTACGTTCCAGGCGCGCAGGAGTACGGCGAGGCGGCCGCGTACATCCAGGCGCAGTTCGAAGCCAAGAACAAGTCCACCACTAAGGAGATCTACTGCCACATGACCTGCGCCACCGACACCAACAACATTCAGTTCGTGTTCGACGCCGTCACTGACGTCATCATCGCCAACAACCTGCGCGGCTGCGGCCTCTACTAACACGCCCGCTGCCCTCGCCTCTACAGCCGCAGCAGTCAACCCAGCTGCGACTGTTTCATATTTATCATAGGATGTATTTCTGGTGGTGCGGCCGTCCGTGCCGCTGTGCCGCTGTGCCGACGGACGGCCGACGTGTTCCGCGGGATGTAGCTTGCTGTGTACGCCGACGTGCATCGAACACGGCTTGGGGCGTTCAATGTCCGTCTCGGCGGAGCGCGGCTGGACTATCGATGGATCGGACGAGATTTGACGCCTCAGTACAGTTTAGGTATCTAGCGATCGATTCTAAATTATGGTGCTAGGCGATATCGGCCGGTCGGAAGCGGTCTAGTCGCGGCCGCCGGGCGAGGCGGCGCAGACCGGCGCCGCGCAGAGGCAGCCCGCCGCGGCGTTGCGTCTGGCCGTCGCTGCTCTGCGCCCCCTCATGCGCTTATATACTCACTCTCTTACGGACCAAACACAGAAAGGAACCAATATTTAAAGCAGAACATTAGTGAGATGCATGAGTACGTTCACAGGCCTACTTTAACTGTTACAAGATATCATTCCATTTTTAGGTATTATCGCTCACTATGAGAAATTATTTTTTATAAACTTTTAAAAGCACAACTGCTGCAACCGTTCTCATGGCGCGTCCTTTCTTAAGCCGAGACGTCCTCGAACTATTCGATGCCGTCTCGTTCCTGTCGACCGAGCACCGAATGTTTTCTTCCTCCGAGACTATCAGTTCGTTATGCCATATACTAATATATATAACGTAGTTCTTTTTTGTGTTCATATTTTTTCTATATCACTTTACAGTAACCTTAAGACGTAGCTTTTTAAGATCTTCTCTTGTAATCGCCCGATGACCCACGTCAGGATATTTATTTAACGTAGATCACCTTGTATGGAATCGTCGCTCGCGGTGAGAGCGGCGATCGATAAGTCAGCGAGTGTTGATTGTTGACCTTGACCGTTCGTAGTCAGCTGGGTTCATTTAACATTGATGTAAGTTACGTGAGTATATAAACTTGTATACACACCCGAATTGGCGTAACCAACCATTATACATATATAATACTATATAACATAATTTATTATCAATAATAAAATAAAAAAAATCTTACTCTTAAGCGTTAGTACAGTAACTGTATCAATAAATATTAATTAATGAAGCGTTTAGGCGGTAAACCTTTACTATTATCATAGTTAGGTGATTTCATTTCATTTTACGTTACGATGACTATGTAAAAAGTGTTTACTTAAAAATATATATGTAACGCCTACACTAACCTCGCGGGTCGTCACGACTTCTGGAACTTCTGGGACTAGATTCAGCAGACGTCTAGACATCACCGGCCGAGGGCAGACAGGCGATCCGCGACCAGCGACCAGCGGCCGCTCGCCCGTCGCTGGGTAGGTTTTTTTACTGTTATATAACAATATGTTTATGTAAAGCAGAACTAATAAATATAATTAGCGCGGTTTACATTCGATCCCATGATATAGTTTAGGTAAGCTTCGTGGTACGTTAGGAGTTATACCGAGGCGACCATCGCCCGTCTGTATTTTGCATTTGAAGGTGTTCCTCCGCCGCTGAGCATTATTAACTTGTATGCTTTAATATTTCGAGTGAATGTGATGTAAATTTGTACACTGCCGCATTGTTTATTCGCTCGGATCACATTTAGTTTATAAGAATTATTGTGACAGTGACAGAGACGCACACGCCACGACACCGTTACGTTACGTCGTCTTAGGTAGGGATACAAAAATAAAATATTGTGCACAAACCATCGAGCATCGGAAACTTCAAACGGCAGCCATTACCCATCCGTCAGTACCGGACACGTGACACAAACGTGCACTCTCCGCCGGCTTGTTGTCTGAAGACTGAAACGTTCTGGCTCAAGTTTTCCCGCGCTTTTAGATTCACGTCGGGAATGTGTTTTGTTTTTAATTTATCACTAGACTCGAGTATATATCGATGTCTCATTGTAATGTTAGCGATGTGTAACCCGATTTCAAGACCCATCCGGAACAAGTGGTCGCTCGGTGTGCGTGACTCACTATGCTTCATTCGTATTTACCAAAGTTGTTACTAACCTCACTATTTATAAAATGTATGTTCTGGATGACTAACTGACGCGGGGACTCAGGGTAGCGGTGTGACGGAGTCCTCGCCTAGAATTCGGTAAAGTTTAAAGTAATGTAGCGTGAGGTGCGGGCTTCGGCTCCCGTCTGATGGACGAGCGCATTAATGAAGTTAAATTTTTAGTCACTAGTGGATAATTTTTGAATGTGATTCAATCTTATCTTTATTTTTCTATATCGAGTGACTCGTAACATGTTTATTTCTTTATATGTTCTTAATTATTGTTTTGTAATGCATTTACTGTAAGCGGAATATTTAACCAACGATGTAATAAAAAAAAATATTTTTCTCTTTTTGTATCTCGTCTGCACTGGTATTTTTTATTGAATTTACTATAAATGTACTTTAAGTGTATAATTTTAAATAATTACTGAAAATGATTATATTCTAATTTTTATGTTCAAATAATAATGTGTGTTTTATTTAACCCGCTTTCCTTTACTTGTTCCTTTCCATTAAGTTACTTTGTTCTTTCCCTTGAATATGACGCTCGTAATATACCCTAAAATTGCAAAACTTAATAGTAATTGCCTAATTAAAATTAAAAACTAACCGAGTAATTTTGAGTGTTAGCTAAAACTTTTTAAATCCTGAGATTTACCTTGAGACTTGTAATGAAGGAGATTTTTTTAATTTTCCTGGACTGTTAATGAAAACATTACCTTACAATTTGCAAAAACAGTTCCATCGTTATTTATTGTCATTTTGTATGAAATGTCAAAATTATTGACGGTTAATGGAATTAACTATCCAAGAACATAGTTATAGAAATTTTGGCACCATAAAAATTGGCGCGAGTATGTGCAATGTACATATAAGCAGCCAGTTAAAGCTATTAGAAAACCCTAAAATGAACAGGGTAAGAAATCTACGGCTTGTGAAGACAAAGCTCATACATTTGAGAAATATATCAGAAAATTAATTTAAAGGCGGTGGACAGTGATTTGACATCCGCAATTATACACTCAACATTGGAGGAGAAAGAGAGAAATCTATGTGAGATATCGAGACGAGCTTACTGGTCGTTTTATAATTTTCCAACACAAGAAGAGTGCGTTTTATTACTTCAAAAGTGTTTGGAGGTTTTGCTCGCTCCCTGAACATTTAATATTATGAAAAATATATAGTGATTTCTTTCTAATACCAAGATATGTAACTTTAAACTCCACCCTTTCTAGACCTATACATGCTTTAAATATAGTTAAAATATGAATGCTCAAGCGTCTTGAAAATGTTAGGGTGGAATAATGTAAAGAGATTACTTATATAATTCTATTATTTCGAACATAATTTTAAAATGAAGCAAAGTTAAACCTTCCTTTTAATATTTGTCCGTATAATAAATTGTATATAGTTAAGGATTAATTACGTGTTGAATTTTAGTCTTCCATTGTTTTGAATCTACATCTACATCTGCTTTAATTTTATTCCATTATCTCAGATTTTTTTTATTATATTTGTTCAAATTTTAAAGCAAATAAGGACAAAGATAAAATGACAAAACAAATAATAGAAGAAATGTGCTGGAATTAGATATACTCTATGAAACCGGACAGATGACATGTACGAAAGTACTCTGTGACTACGGGCAAGTTGTCAGCAGAGGCAAATAACAAACCTTGATAGTCGTTGATTTGTTTGGATCATAAACGTTTCGAGGTTAGCATTAAAGTTTAATAAGAAGGCTTAACATAAATTCATGACGATGAAAGATGTAATTGATGTCATGGCGTTACAAAACAATAGACGGGAACGACGCTTACCGGATTATCGGAGTGCTGCAGGACACAGTTTAGCTACAAACTTCATATTTGAGTGCGGTATAAAGCTTGGGTTGCAACCAGCAACTGTTGCTACTGCTGCAATATTTTATCATAAATTTTTCAAAGAAGCTGATAAAAATGATTACGACTGTTATGTTATTTGTACGGCGTGTCTTTGTGCTGCTGGTAAATCACGGGATGAGCCTGTGAGACTTAGAGACGCTGTGAATGTTGCTCATAACTCTATTAATCGCGGTGCCGGACCTTTAGAGTTAGGTGAAGAATACTGGTCCTGGAGAGGTGCAGTAGCACAAGCAGAGTTGCTGGTACTACGTTTACTAGGTTTCAATTTGGACGCACCTTCGCCACATAGATATTTACTACATTATTTACGCTCTTTACAAGAATGGTTTCCTCCAAGCCAGTGGCGTGCAGCCCCAGTAGCTCGTGCTGCTATGGCCTTTTTGCAAGATTTCCACCATTCCCCTTCAATATTAGATTATAGAGCTCCTCATATTGCAGTAGCCTCTTTGACTTTAGCATTACATGTGCTAGGAGTATCGGTACCATTAGCTGCTACTTTAGATGATGATGCTGCCTGGTATTCTGTAAGTATTCATTTCATATATTATAGTTTTATAAATGTGTATTTGCTCATAAACAAAAAAAATAATTGTATTTCAATTTATTATGCATATGAAAATATTTCAATATTACTTTCAGGTATTTACCAAAGACTTGCAGAAGGAAAAAAATTGGGAGATAATGGAAAAAATAATGCAAGTTTACAGCAGAGAACCCGAACCCATATGATTGTAATTAAAATAAAATAAAAATGTGTTCCGAAGTTATATATTTTTTTATTTCCAATAAAAAAATTATTAGTTTTATGAGTGTAGTGACGAAAAATCCTGTAAGTTCAAAATCAAATATAACCAAGAGAATCTTAAAGAAAACTAACTTTAGTGATCAAGTAAGTGTACTTCAAAGTAACAAAAAGATTTGAGTTCATGTTCTTCATCAACATGTGATTTAGGTGTGAAAATAAACAACATTATAGATCTACAAACAAATATAATTCAGTTTTCTAACATTTTACGATACATATTTTTTTAAATGTATAGGGTAAGCTCATGACGTGGTTAAGCGGCACTAGTTCTGGGGCTACAGGGTCGTAGGATCAAGATGCGTGAGGCGGCAGCCCGCTTGATATGCTTCATAGTGGAACCGATACAACTTACCGCTAACATGTAACACGATTATGAAATGTTCGACTTAGTGCTGTCAGGTTATAAACTACGTTAGACATCGATGACTAGTAATTTATAAAAAAATTTACGCTACGTTTAAGCGTATCGAATTTTATAATTTTACATTTAAATGTTAGGAATTTAAGACTCCATAGTAATAGTCGGAGCTGTTGGGAGATTTCTGTGCGTCCCTGTGGAAGACAACAGAATTTGTGTCACATCGAATTACACGATAATACATTTGTGCTACGTCTCAGAATATTATTAAGGTAAAATTATTTATTTCCTTTATCAGCTATATATCGTCCTACATGGACAAAGAGGATAGGTCTTATGCTAATAAATTTAAATACACAAAAAAATTCCACATTGACGAAATTTAACATGATATCTATGTAAAACCACAAAAATGACAATAATTATTGCACAATACTGTTACAACTACTGGGTCGTTTACTCTGGGACACACAGTGTTGTTGCACTCGATCCATACACAAGACACAGTGTTATACAGTTATATAAAACCTCATATGTATCATAGAAGGGAAAACCATACATTTCACACACTCCACACAAACATAACTTGGATGCATAGAAATTCAGCATAAATAGGTACAATTTCAATTTGTATAATTTTTTTAATAATTAATATAAATAAATAAATCTGTTCTAAAAGAATCTATAATCAGTCCGGCTGATTTTTGTTAAAGAAAACATTTATATATATATATATTTCTTTTAAATTTCAACATAACTTGATGCAACTACTGTAATCGTTACATCTCTAATAGTTAAAAAAAATAATCAATGACTGCTGTACCATTCCATGTCACACAACACACATCCTATACATACAAGAGTCCATATTAGAGAAGGCAGTTTAAGTGAGTTAAAACATCAAATTTAAATTAAGAACATTGTTAGTGACAGTCATTTGGATGTTGTCGGAGGCACTTTGAGTCTTACAACCGCAAAATAAATAATTCCTTTATAAAATGATATTCAATGCTATAACATAAATAAAATAATTTATAAACATTTCATAAGGGAATGTATAGGCTATTGAGGAACGCTTGACTGTGGACGAAATACAGATATGACTATGGTAATATATGGTGAATGTTATAACAATCAAAAACAAAATAAGTAACATCTCTCATATTAATTAAATATTCCATTAAAAATAAAAATAATAAAATCTTCTATGGCAACTGAAACAATTTGTACAGGTTTTGTACATGGCGTACCGACTAAACACCACACCCTCAAGGTTTTCTCATTGAAACTCCATAAATTTACTAAACTACAATAAGAAGTGACAAAAAACTATCAACTACATATAGACTTAATTATAGTGCTACAATGATATCATGTATTCATCTACTTTGGCTGGATTTACATTTGTGTTATAATACTGGGCCGCTACCTGAGCTCTCATGAAAAGCGCACACACAATATTATAATTCAAATTATCATCACTACAAAAAAACTGTTAGGTTGGAAGGAAGGGGCGATAACATCTATTAAGACGGCGACAAATGTTATTTACGCCTCAGATCTATTTGATAAAGACTCACTCGGGGCAGACAGGAAGCCTCTACATAGAAAAGCTAATGCAGTAACAAAGAAAACAAACTCCAAATAAACACTCAATACTGAATTTCATAAACAATTAAAACAAACTGAAAATAATAGCCAATTATATCCCTGTTCGCTAATAGATTTGGCATTCACTAACTGATTTCATCCTCATATACATAAATATAATTCATTAGGATTAAATAAATTAATACAAGTGACAAGATTTCATCGAATCACCTAAAAACTTTTACCTTACTAAGGTATATGTAATTTGAAAGACAGTGTGGTAATGACCTTCGAACAAAATAAGGATGATAGCATGTATTAGCCTAACAAACAAAGTGTTCCAAATAGTATTGCCTTGTAGTTATTAAGAAATGTTTAATGATAAAATTTAAAGACTAAATGCCTCGTCTAGTACATAGTGTGAGACTTTTAATATCATTAGCAATATAGTAATAAATAACTAACATCGAATACCCTTCAGTGAAACAATATTGGTATTTTTCGACTGTGAGTAAAGGTACCTGCCTCTCGATTAGACCAGCCAATGATATTAAAAGAAACTAGTTTTACATAGCTACTAAGGCATTCCATCTATCTAATATAAGCGTATTTTTTTTGTTAAAAAGCAATACTATCGGACACTTATCAACTACCCCTCCGTTATAACGTATTCTTAACTTAAAATGGTTAAATAACATGGCACTAATTTATAGAAATATTTTAAATATTTTTTTTTCATTAAAAAATCAAATATTCAGAGATGTTCGAAAGAATATTTGATCTTTACTTGTATATTTTATAAGTAAATTTTCGAGATCAAGCCATTTTTTTTTTTGATTACATAATTTCGCTGATGGTTGACGTTTCCAAAGATTCATTTCATTTCGATATGATGGCTCTCTGATCGTGTCACATTTACTGCCCATGGTATTTAAAAGAAAAAATGAAACAAAACTGTTGTCTATGGCGTAATCATCGAATCATAGAGAAGATAAGGTAACGATGCGACAAATAAATATATGGGCAGTTGTCAAATTTTAAATATGGAACACGCTGTATAGTCTATTCGTCGCGGGGAGGGGTGGTGATGGTAGGTGGTGGGTGGCGGGCGGTGCGAGTTCATCGCACGTCGGTGAGGTTGCTCTTGTCCCCGAACAGCTTGACGAGCTGTTCCTCGTAGTCGTCTATGTTCCGCTTCATGATCTCCATGCAGGGACCCAGCAGGCGTTCGAACGTCTCTACGTCCAGGACTGGAATACCAAATAGGTTTTACATATGTATATACTTTTTGTTTCCTCTAATTTATTTTATGCCAATGTGTAAGTTTTGTGTTGTTTTTTTGTTTTTCCTGAAGGTCTTTTCTATGTACATGTGGTACTTACTAATTGTATATACTTACATGCGACCTTCGTGGGTCCAACTGCGTAAGCGGAAGCAGCTCTAGGCTTATGGGTTACCAGTGCGAGCTCGCCGAAGTAACCTCCCTTACCTGTTGAATAAATAAAAAATTAAAATATGACATCAACATAAATATTTATTGATACTAGTAACTGTATGATACAGATGAGTTAATGTCTTGCAAGAAAAATGTAATCAAGATAAATGTCGTATAAAAAAATAAAATAAAATCCAGATAAAATATTTTTTATTAAAAGACAACCATAGACTGTAAAATATGCACAATGAAAAGCAATGTGTATTTACCAAGTGTGTGTGTGTGTGTTTTTTTATGAGTTAGGTGGCAAAAGAGCAGACGGCCTACTCGATAGGCAGTAAGTAATCGCCGCCCATGGACATCCACAACATGTCTGCTGCGGGTGTGTCGTCCACCTTGTCTTTTAGGGAGCGGGAGGGGTGGGGATAAGGAAATGGATTTATATGGTGGAAACAGGGAAAGGGCAACCGACCGGCTCTCACTCATCAGACGAAACGCAGCCATTAAAGGCTACTTCACGCCGATCTTCTGTGAGAGGGTGGCACTTTCTTTGGTCGAGCTGTAGTTACTCTACCAGCCAGGCTCTCCCACGTGTGTGTGCGCGCACGTGTGTGTACGTGTAATTACCAAGTCTCTTGATCTCGTGCTCGTTGCCATCATCCCTCGCGATACGGATGCTGACCGAGCCGTCTTCCACAAAGTACATCCCGTCAGCCGTGTCTCCTTGGCGGATGATCAGCTCCCCGTCTATGAGGGTGCGCGGCAGTAGGGCGTCCGCGAGATTGGCGCGCTCGTACGACTTAAATTATTAATTGACCCAATTATAATGCATACAAGTAGTATTTATATATTCTATTTCAATATTTCCATCGGTCAAGCCGTTTAGTTACCCTACGTTAACCGACCGTTAAAATAAACGTGTACATTAAATGCTATTGAAATTATCGTCAGTGTATTGTGACAAAAATACTTAAGGATATACAACAAATAATACTTTTTTTGATTGTTTCCAAATGCTTATTTCGACAATCGACTGTACATTCTTTAGGTGCATAATTATTATAATTTGTCAAAAACATTACATTTATATTATAATGGACCGAAAAAGAGAGACAACAATGATAATCTCTATGACACTTATTTCGACAATCGACTGTACATTCTTTAGGTGCATAATTATTATAATTTGTCAAAAACATTACATTTATATTATAATGGACCGAAAAAGAGAGACAACAATGATAATCTCTATGACATAGCATAAACAATTTTTTAACTTTTTAAGAATAGTTTAGAAGAACTTAAGTTATAAGAACTCGTAAATATATAAACCTTTTTTATGTTGATACCAACTGATAATGTCTTCCATAAATAAAACTATATTTTAAATCATAATAAACCTATCGTCGGATGTAAATCAATCATAAACGCGCGGAATTATCCCGAAATACGTCTTCCGCTGACGTCATCGCCGTCACCTCGATGACGTCACAGCATGTCCGCCATTTTCGTTTTCAAGGCATATAAATGAGATATTCAATAGAAATACTAAGAGAACAGTTGTATTGTTGACTTTTACGTCTGTTTGTATTTTACGAAAACGATTGACGGTTGTTTTTTAGGGATAATATTTTTGGTACGATCAAAATATAAGCGGTTTTTTTATAAGTTACAAAAAAATAATCAAGTGTTTCGATTATCTTGAATTTTTAAACAGAAAAATAAATATAAATACTGACGGACGAATATAATTTATGAGATTTCCCAACGATACCTTGTTTATAAATTTCATAACAACACTGGAATCGTTTAATAATATAAACTATATTTCTAACATCGTAAACTAATATAGTTAAATAATAGTTTCAAAATTTTCCTGTGCGGCAAAAGGTAACTAGGTAATTTTTAATCTTATATTGACACTAGTGAATTCGGATGTATGTAGGCGAACTCGAAATAATGTTTCATTATATAAACTATAATGTTAGGAATAAAAATTATAATTTAGTCAATAAAGAGTGCATAAAAAACATGAATGGATATTGGCTTTTATCATATTTTTTTTAAACTTCCAATATTCTCAAAATCCCTTACAAAAATTAATTTTCATTACCAAACCAATAATAGTGCAATATCAGCAATACGTTCGTCGGTAATCTAGAGTCGAATCTGTACAATGTAATCCAAGGACCCTTGATAGCGGCTACTTCGTTTTTATTAACTGAAAAACCAAACTAGTATCTGATTATTGGTTGGGCGAGAGATAAGTGACGTCACTCGCTCCGAGCAGATACCATCGGGCAGACATCCCCGCCTTATTAAAACACCGTAACAGTTAATTAAATTTATATTTTATACGAGTTTTTCAGATATTTATACGTAAGTATTTATAGCGCAACGCTATCAAGGTAGTTGCGTAATCTTGTTTTTTACTCATTAAGCGATGTATGTATATATACTTTACCTAGCTTTATCGAATGCAGAAATACTATTCAAAATTTTTTGCCAAAAAAAATTATGTTGGTATATTTTTTTGTTACACTCGAAATTCAGAAAGTAAATAGAATTGAAGTTACATTATAAATATGAAGACTTACAATAAACACAAACAGATCGTACATAGTAACGACAGAATACATCAGTGTGTGTGTGTGTGTGTATGTGTGTGTTTTTCTATTTATTTGCATGTGTGCGTTTCCTTTAACGTACCAAAAAAAAAAAAAACATTTTCGTACGTATTTATAACTTTGCTGTGATACTATTTTCAATGTTGATCCAAGCATAGCACTTTATGTATAAAACTATATTCTTAATAAAAACAACATATAATTTGCAATGCCACTATTTGTCTGCACCGCTGTACAAAAACTCTTCAGTAATATCTTTATTAAATATAGTATTCATATCACGTAAGGCATAACTGTAACTAATATAGAATTAATGTTATACATTCGAAGGTTTGTGAAGGTTTTTGGGTATGTATACTAGACTAATGACAGACGTGAATAAGACGGTGGACATTTTTTTTATCCCAAAATTCGTTTAGTTCACATAATGTATCGTGTATGTATCGTGTCTAAGTCCCATGACTCATAGACGTCGCGTTGTTGGTTACCACATACATGTATAAGTTTAGCAGATAAACTCTGCTCTGCTTCTAATCCGTCAGTAGACGAAGACGCGAGCATAGACTAGTATTATAATAAATAATGTAAACTCTTAATAATATCCTCGTTATAAGTTTCCTTACATCCCCGTGTTGTGTCACTGGCGATCGATACATCACGCTAACATGACCCAGTTATGCAATTACTTGAAAAATTTCACACTTACAAACTGTTAGTTGGGAAGTTTGTTGATATAACATTTGTTACGGACGAATTAAAACGAAATCTTGTGAGATTATATTGAAGGAAATTCGATATATTTTCGGTTATAAAAAATTATTTTATATCACGGCCAGTGGCCCGTTATGTTAAGAAAGGAAAAGAAAGATAAAGATGGATCTAATTCAGAAACATTTCACAAAAAAAATCAACGCTGATTTAACCGTTTATCTACTCTATGCTCGTTTAAAATCTAGTGAGTAATTTCTGTAAATTACACTAGCCAATAATAGACATTAATCTTTTTTACGCTATTTATAAAGAAACGTCTATCTGCCGTTGTACTATCTTTAAAGGAAAACTAATTTTATCTTTTAGCACAAGTAGCTCTGGGAGTAATATACATGTAATGTTTTGTAACAATTTTTATAAAATATTCATATCTCAGTGACGCGTCCCAGACTGTTTGGAGCGTGCTTATAACGTCGTAAATGAAATCCAACATGACATAATGCTATAAGTCTAGACTATGAAGACTTTCAAGTCTAGACTAGTGTGTATTGACTCTTTAATGGTACATGTAGCGAGTAAAGCAGAGTCTGACAGATAAGTGATTTTTTTTGCGTTTCTTTAAGTTTAAAAAATATTCTGTCTAGAAAAACTGCTAAAATTAAATTGAAATATATATTATAATACATACAAAATACTCTTAAAATTTAGTAAATAAAAAATAATAGTTTTTTTGTTTAAATTCCCAACACTTTATTTTTGTGATTGTATTTCGTATTTTATAAAGATGTTAACATATTTTTTTTACTAATAAATGACAAAATCGTATATTATTTAAAATTTCACGATCTAAAAAAAACTTGGTAATCATGGGCACAATAACCTATATGGTGTCAGTGAATCAATTAGGATTAATATGAAAACAAAGTTAAACGAGTTCATTATACCATTGGGCTAACTAATATGCAGTGTCAAAGGTCAAGCTGTGCACTTGAACTTTAAATGTCGGTGGCGAGTGACACAGTCAGAATTCTTATAGGAAGTGGTGCTATGATCGTTAAGACTACATTTTTTGCAAAATAACTAATAAATCTGTTGATTATTTTTTTGAGAAATTATCTTTACGACTATATACAATCTTTCATCCGAACAGAAAGCAGAGTTACTTAAAAGAAATTGTTCCTATTGAAAAAATATCGTCTTGGATTTAAACAATAAGTCGCTGACGGCGCTTATGTTATTTAAAATGATTATTTTATTACTGTTAATATTGGAAGCTGACTCTAAGAAACGATCAAGCGCTGACATTGCTAATAAATTCTAGAATCATTACTATAAAGTTCTTAATTAGATCTTAAAGCGTTAAGAGCGCTTCTTAACGACAATCTGAAAACCTTCGTGATAAAGTCCTTAATACGTTCCATTACGACATTCAAGCGCAAAGTGCTTTAAGGCGTCAAAGTATATCATACCTGGAGTGCCTTCAGCATGGGCACCTTGTCGAGCAGCTCCTCGTACAGCTTGCGTTTCTTGAAGGCGCTCTTGAGTAGGATGCGGCGGAAGGTGTGACGGTCCATGGCCCATAGCGCCCCGGGCGAAGTGGCCCTCACGGACGCCGCCCTGGGCATGTTGTACATCAGGGCTAGCTCGCCGAAGGAACCAGAGCCCTCGTATGTGTGGACCACCTAATCGGAACGGGCTATTCAGCATCGATTGTTGTTTTCATATCCAAGCTATAGTTTTTCATTCATAAATCCACACGGAACAGTATGGACGTATGTAGATTCCTTAGTGATAACTGGAAAAGCTCATAAGCTACGTGTACGCATACTTGTGGTGCATATTGTCGGTCGGTTGGTTGTGGTCTCATATTAATATAAAAGTCAATTTAAACCGACCGCAACGAAATAAGAGTAAAAAAGTTGGACGTGTGAGCCAAGTGTAATAATCAGGTTAACATAAAAGAAAATTATCTCACGTTCTTCTTTTGTTTAAAGTATAAACAAAAATAATAATTATTAGAATAAAAAACTATGTTTGGATATATGGATATAGAAAACTTGAAAATTTTTAGCTGTACAGAGTTTAGTGAAGTATGAATATAGAAAAAAATATCGATATATAAATAAGAGATACAACTCATAGTAAACTATCGATACCAAAAACATATTTATCTTTATATATATAGTGTCAAATATTTTTAGTCTGTCCCGACAGTTGGCGCTGCGATCAAATTAAAAAATGTTTTGTTATCATTGTGTTATTGTAGACCATGTGCTGGATCAAGTATTAAATTAAAAGGTACTGAGTGTTTTGAGAAGAGTTTTGAAGTTATGTCTGCCCGAGCGAAGCCGGGACGGGCTCCTAGTTTATGTATATAAATTATTATTATTCTTAATATAAGACAATAACGCGGACCCACCTTCTCGACGCCGTCGTCTCCCGTGACCAGTACATCGAAG
>DVQP01001175.1:0-16778 GCA_018231745.1 Danaus eresimus | reverse complement strand
GTGATCGGACAGACAAGACGAATGTGTCAGTGAGTAAGTTTTATTTTTGTTATTTCTATGAGATTATAGAATTTAGATGAACCCCTCGCAATAGGATTGGAATATGACTCAGTTTGTCCAACGGGAAATGTAATGAATTTAATGAAATCAATTAGCTTCATCTCGTACCTCCAACATTTGTGTCAACCCAGTTTAAAGTCTTGTCCCGTCATCTAAAAATCTAATACATAAAAGAAACTTAACATTCCACTTATATTTTGTATATATTACTTTCAAACCCCATGAAGAGAAAATAAATATCATTCTCGATATATTGTTTGTTCATCGTTCCAGCTAATCCTCGTAACAAACGTTTTTTTTTATATATGACGTGTAACGTGGTAAACAACTTTGTTTATCGTAACTTCATAACAAACATTCCCGTATCATTGTATCTAATCCAATTTAAAATTCATTAATGTAATTAAACGGGTTCCAACACGTCAGACAGTTGATATTGGAAATCGTTATCGAGCAAGTTTACTTTGCAAATGTATCAAACTGAAACAAAATTTTCATTATTTTATTTCAACTACATATTTATTCGTCATAAATATATTAAGGAAAAGATTTTTTTATTGTTTTTGTCTTGACCTATACTTACTATTATTTTAGCTAACTGAAGCAGGAAGAGAACACTTAACCGTATAAAAATATTTTCACAAAAACTTCATGTAACTCTGAACGTTCTATAAATTTTCCTCAAAAACATTCTAGTCAATGTGAATTCATAGGTATATAATATTTATGGTTATATAATACGAAGCCTTTCAATCTGTTGGGGAGACACCGCTTTAGACCTATTACCCAGGGGAACGGGCCTATTGAAAGCACGGCCTCAATAAATACGCATTCAATCTTTAAAGTGAAAGATTTTATTTGAGTATTTGCTTTAGAATAAATAAAGATTAAAATATTATTAAAAGCAAATAAAATTCATACACTATTGTAGAGTTTGGCTGTGTTAAATAATTTGGGTAACTT
This sequence comes from Danaus eresimus, assembly GCA_018231745.1. Classification (NCBI taxonomy): domain Eukaryota; kingdom Metazoa; phylum Arthropoda; class Insecta; order Lepidoptera; family Nymphalidae; genus Danaus; species Danaus eresimus. The sequence goes on along the minus strand of DVQP01001175.1, from coordinate 15,755 downwards.
TCTTCTATTTGACTTTCTACGTCACTAAAATGCATTGAAACGATGACAATGGTTATACCGATGAGAAATGTTGCTTTAAAAAGAAACTGCCATAGAAAGTAAGGCAGGCATCAAACGTTTTGATGTTCATAATTTATGCAAAGTTATAATTAAAACGAAAATATTAATAGTTGATAGAGTATATGAACGTATTAAATTATACTAAGATATAAGAACTTTAAATACTATATGAATATTTGCTGACCTCAAGAGGTATACATATATTCCTTTTGTCAGTGTAATCTTTGGCAGTACTGCATATTTTTCATAGAGGCGCGTGTATGTGAACTCTCTAATACATAAGAATTAAAGAGATTCTTCATGTAAATAATTAATAAGTTACAAGTTATATGAAAAACACACTCACATAGAAAACTAATAATACTACTTCTTGCATAGAAAAACAATATCAATCATACGTATATTTATTGTAGATGTACGATATGTTTGATAATCGTTGCGTTTACACGGAAACTAATAAAAGGATTGTCAGAACTTTCTAGGAATGTAGCCTCAATTTTATAATTATACATGAGCTATCCGGAAATTCCGTGATATTCCCGAGGGAGTGTAGCATAGCACGATGCATGCGTTACGTCTGTACTATGAAGTAAGACAACACAGCAGAAAGAAAGCGCAGCCGATTGCTTACCAATCCACTATTTGAAGTATAATATTAATGTCTCTGAACTCAAACACGTAATTACACGGATGGGCGTCGAAACAAAAAGTTTTCTTTAAAGTATGAACAATATTTGAGACCAGACGTGGACGAAAGTTAGTTTTTAATTTTATCGTCATAGCTTAAGTAAGACAAAATATCTCAAACAGAATCCTATTTCGTAAAAGAAGCTTAAATATGCAATATATAATATATTAGATAATGAATAAATTTGCAATATCCATATCATATCATATCATAAATATCATAATCATAGTAATACAAATTATTAATATACGTCTAGAGATAACATTCAAACTCATTCTTAATGCAATGTTCGTAATCCTGCAATGCCAATACATAAACATTAAACAATAAAATTATAAATGTGCTATTTTATTGCTGATCTGAATCTTTATTATTGATTATATATATTTTTTAAAAACCAGCCGTTTTTTTTTATATAATATTTCATGATTTATAGTTTTTGACAATTCCATACAAGCTACGTGATTGTCAAAAATGTATTGAATACAAGATGATTAGTTATTGACAAAGAGTACTAAAAATACCATTAGATGAATTCCATCGTTTTTTTCCGCACAGAATTCAACTTATTAGTTTATTAAATAAAAACATTGACGTTGTCAGAAAATTCCAAAAAACCTCGTGTGATTGAAGTGATTGATAAAAAGTGATTGATCGTAATTTCTTTCTTACTTAGAAGATTAATAGCTTTTGATTCTTTTTACTTCAGATATTTAAGTCGCAAAAATTTTTAAAAACGTTTTTTTCTGTATCTCACGATATGTCACATTTATATTTATATTATTAGGTATTGTGACATTGAACTTGTGACGTCTCGACGCCCCACCACGTGTCCATAACTATTTATGATACAATTTAATAGTTAAAAATGCCTTGAATTTTCCATAAAATATAAATTTATTTCTTATAATTTCTGACGTGGACTTTGCTCGTAGTTTATGAGAGAAAAAATCATTTGAAATATATATATATATATATTTCTTGTTAAATCCGAACAACAAATAATGATTTAAACACAAACGGTTAGGTGAACTTTCCACATCCTACATGATTTATAATATCTTTACAAACAAACATAAAAATTTTGACATGACTGTTTGATAGTAATGGTTATTTTTCATATTATATTAATATATAAAAACTAATCTTCTAACAAACTAAAGAACATTAACCTTGCCACCATTGTTACTTCCTAAAAGACATTTCGGTGACAGTGGCAAAAACTTTCGGTATTCAAAGTAAAATATTCTGGTTGGAATGTTAAGTTTCTGAAAGCTCAACCCTGTTGGTGGGCCTTGACTGCTTGGCTATTGGGGAATGTCAGGTGAGCTTATCGTGTAGAAATGTTTCCGTTGAATTGTTTTCGAAGTGCCAAATGTTGTAAATGCTTTTAAAGTGTACATATAATTGCCTTTCCAGATACTTTACTGGAAAGTTCTTAAAAAGGTACACGACTTTTTACTTTCCAAATAATGAGGTAGTCCGAAAAACTAATTAATACATCACAGTTGCTTCCTTTGCTCTGACGAGGAAATCTTAACAAACTCGAATGCACCCATTAAATTTAAGACTACAATATAATTTGGTTTTATTTTTGTTACATAACTTATTGAAAAAAAATCTATTCAATAAGTAACCCCGGAAAGATTTTGCATTGTTTATATAAAACTGCGGATGCCAACGTTTATTCTATATATCGTCAGAACTGCAGATTTACGTGAAATATCAGTACGCTTATTCTTCGTTTGCATCGTGACGCGTACGTAGGTACCAAAAATTTCCGGCTTTTTATTCTATATCCAACGATAACGCTATAATGTACTAAGCATACAAAATTGAACATTCAGATAATATAACTTCTGCTGTAGTTAACTTCGAGACTAACAACCACATCCTACTTCACACCCTTTCGAATTATAAAATTCCTTGTACTATACTGATTAATTTAATATAAACATCCATCATTATTGATTTAAGACGAAACGAAAACAATAATAAATATTGCACATAATTGTCACCACAAATTGTAATGACATCCCGACTTGTAAACTAAAATGACATCGGTAATGGTAATACAAAGTTGAATTCCTACGGGAGCGGATATGGGGTGCGAGAAAATAATGTATTGCGTAATAACTCAACTTGTGCATGTATTTGTACATAATTCAAGCGTATCCATATGAAATGTCCAGTTAGAACCATAACCATGTAAAACCGTTACATGTTTAACAAGCGGCAATATATTCGCATCACTTAAGCACTTTCTGGATGATTAAAATGTAAAACGGGACGTAACTTAAGACATTATTATTACTGTTAACATACGTCAGTACATGATATTTATATTTGTTTATAATTCAATATAATTTATATTATAAACAAATTAACATTTAATTATAGTAATATCATAATAAGTTGAGTCTTTTATATCCATCTATTAGTGTCGAGATATAGAGATGTAACGGTATCATTATGTAAAAACGATCGAAGGTCACGTCAAACCGGTAGTGGCTACGGTTACTTTTAACTTGTGTATTTTTTTTCTTATAACTGTCGTGACGTTGAACTGGGTTACAAAAAATAATAAACAAGTGCTTACTTTCATCTCAAACTGGATCTCTATATAACGATTGCAAACATGAGGATAGAGATAGCTTCATTAAATTCATTTCGATTTCCTTTAGCATTCTTAAAGATACTTTTTTACTTGTTTGCCTTATAGATCATTTTTATGTTTGTTTCAAAGTCATTTTACAACGTGAGCAATTTCAAATAAAACATTACTTATTCCTAGTTGGCATTCAATGTGAATTTAGTCACAATGTAACACACTCAATTCGTCGCGTTTATACATTCGATCCGATATAGAATGTCTTGTTTATTTCGAAAATTGCGTTTTTATTAGGGTTAACAAACTCATAAACTTTGACTTCGCCGATACCTCACAGGTACGTGGATTGCACGAAGCATTTTAACTCACGCACGTCGAGAGAAAACATCCATTAGTTGCGAGTCGTTTGACAATCGATGCCTACGTTATTATCCAGAGCAAATCGACCGTAATCTTGGTGAAACCTGTGATAAATAACTTAGGAATTTTCGTCATATAAACCTTTCCAATACGAGACTGGCGTTTAAACTGCAAGGTCGTTGCAATGACGGTATCGAATTTTGGCAATTTTTGTACTTCAGTAATTAATAACCTGTTTGCTGGCGGTCATATCGAGTATATATTTCGTAATTCTCTTGTAGCTATTCTAATAAATGCCATGATGAGATCATAATGACACTTTATTATTACAAATGAACTAAGATGATGGCGACATAGAATAATTTACTTACATATATTACAAAAAATGTAAAATATAACATGAAATACATTAATTTAATTAAAGCATCTGAGTTAATTTTATTAACTTTCTGGTGCAATCCAATTAGTTTAAGGCAAGTGAACATTGAGATATGACTTCAGAACAGTATAAAGTAAAGCCACAAATTCATTAATTACATTTATAGACAATTTTTTAAGACATTTTAAATAGCTGTAACATTATATTGTCATAATAAAGATGATGTCATGCTTGTAGTATGTTATTTAAAGTGGTAACTTTAAATATTTAAAATATTTACTTGACTGTATAAAATCCAAATCATTTTATCGTTAATTTTAATACCACTAATTATCTACGGCTTGAATTGTAAAATTTGCTTTATTAAGCTCAATTCTAATGATTTCAATAATCTTTGATTGACTTTAATGAGATCAACATCTGCAATGGATAAAGTCAAATCTATCAATACTGAATTGTAACGATTATAAGCTGATAAGATATGCTACTCAGTAAAAACATCTGTAACAATAATGCAATCTAAGGAAATGAGATACAAATGTTAAAATCCTGTCAATTGCAGTTTGTGTTAGTAGAAGTGAAGATATTAATAAGAATAACTTACCACTCCTTGGTGAAATCGGTATAGCCGGTTTGGGGGCTGCATTAGAACATAATCTTCCAATTTTAGAAGGAGGTTTGAGTCCTGATGGTTTACTGAAAGTTGTAGGTCTGACTGAATCCGATCTTGGTATGGTTGAAGCTGTGGTGCTGACTGTGGAAGCACCATCTGATGATGTCGACGATGGCGGTGGAGGGTGTGATGGATCCACAGAAACTTCTGATTTGTTGTTCATCTTGATTCACTTTTCACTTTATTATTTATTAAACGATACTTTCGGTATCCATATTATATCACCCGTTCAGCATTGTATTCGGCTACAAAATTATTAAAAACATGACGCGATCCAAACAATCCCGACATTAAACTAAAAATACCTCAACTTCCCGCGCAATAAGAGGACACGCAATCTGGATCACGGCCATATCGTAAGCATAAATGTAAATAAATCGCGTTTAGGGTTTTCGCAACTACATTAGAAAGTACGTAAGTATATTATAATAAAAAATGTACGTAAATTCTTTTTTTTTTAACGAATTTCTTTACACTGCCAACAATTAAACTATTCAAATTTTTAATAGTATTAAGAAAAAATATAAAAGCATACCTTGAGTCAGGAAATAGAGCATAATAAGTGATATCCGTGACTTAAGAAAAACATGCGAAATTTTACCGCTCGTCGGACCAGCTGAGCTTGACAACGATAGCACTATCACACAACCGACACAATCTTGTAAATAATAATCATTTAACTAAATAAATAAATACCTCATGATCGCTAGGCGTAAAACTATACAATAAAAATAATGTAACAGTTAAAGAAAATATAATAGAAAGATGACACCAATCACACAACAAAAATTACAGCACCACTACTTTAACATACATTGCGGAACACTACTCTTAATAATACTTGAGTGTTGAGACTGAATTTGCATTACATTGCTTCACATCATTCATTGCCCACGTCTTGTTTATTCGGTACGATCGGATACACTATAAGGCATAATATCTCGCAGTATCGGAGATAAAAGATCTTCTAAAAAGTTATATACTTATGTAATCCTTCTTTTTGGTTTTTAATCTAAATTGTACATGAGGGAAAGTAATTTTTTTAATGGAAATTATTATATTCAAGTGGTAATATTTACACATTATATTATTCTATTAAAAAGAATAATCAATATAAGCGATAGGAACAAAAATGTTTGATAAGTTGAATAACAATTTTTCATTAGGTAGCATTACATATTGTCTATAATTACTTTGGATTTTATTATTGTTAAAAATTCACCTTATTGATGTAAATTGTAAAGTTTAATAACATTAATGGGGTATTTTTAGTCAAGAGCAATTTTATGAATATATTTAAATATAAACATTAGTATTATCATGTTTGGATTTTGTCAGTAAAATTGAATAAGGTAAAATTTTACTATTTTATTCTATGAATTATTTCAGTAATATTATATTTAAAAAAAATAGTAATAATAAACTTCACATACTCGTAAATTTTTTCTTCTCCGAAATCTAATCAGATGAGTCTAAACCTATGTGACATATGTCAGACTTTTTATCATACATTCTTCAATGTTGGAAAATTCAAATCTTTAATAATAAAAATGCTGTGTTTTATTGGTCGTAGACAAGAATGTTTACTATTTTAATTTAATATTCTTTAAAGCGTCACAATGAAACTCGTTTTTAAAAACGTTGAAAAAGATGGCAGTGGGTGAGTACACAAAATAATTGTTATTGTCGTATTGGTAGCATATGCTAATGTTAAATTTACTTTCAGGAGTATTGCACTTATTCCCGAAGAGTCGGAAGACATGTGGCATGCTTATAATCTCATTGCTGAAGGAGATTCGGTGACGGCGTCGACTGTACGGAAAGTACAAACTGAATCGTCAACTGGGTCTTCCACTAGCAATCGAGTCCGCACGACCCTTACTATCAGAGTAGAAAATATAGATTTCGATACTCAAGCCTGCATGTTGCGATTAAAAGGCCGTAATATTGTTGAAAATCAGTATGTTAAGGTATGGTTTTCACATGTGGTACTTTTACAAGTAGTTTCTTAAAATTAATACAACAAAAATTATAATCATTACAGATGGGGGCATATCACACTCTGGATTTGGAGTTAAATAGAAAGTTCACATTATGTAAAATACTATGGGACTCTGTAGCTTTGGAGCGGGTTGAAATGGCCTGTGATCCAGCAGCCAGTGCAGATGTAGCGGCTGTTGTGATGCAGGAAGGTTTAGCACATGTTTGCTTGATCACACCTTCTATGACACTAGTGAGATCTAAGATAGATGTTAATATACCAAGAAAACGTAAAGGTTTTGTCCAACAACATGAAAAGGTATGAAAAAGTTCTATGCTTTTGAATTAAAGAACACATTCATAACATTTAAAGTATGTAACTATATATATAAAAAAAATCCTTTTATTCCCAGGGTTTAAACAAATTTTATGATGCAGTCATGCAAGGAATCTTAAGACATATAGATTTTAGTATAGTTAAATGTGTTATCTTAGCATCACCTGGTTTTGTTAAGGATCAGTGTTTTGAATACATAATGCAACAGGCCATTAAAACAGATAACAAACTCCTTATTGATAATAAATCTAAATTCATATTGGTGAAGGCATCATCTGGATTCAAGCATTCTTTAAAAGGTTACAATTTCTGCAGTTTTATACAAATATTAATGAATATTTATTGAAACAATTGGTTATATATAAATAGAATAAAATTCACAGATGAGTACCAAAAATTCATAACCCCTATGTGCTTTGCCACATCATTAAAGTCAAATAAAAATGTTAAATACTTGTAGATGATGTAATTAATGAATTTAATGTTGTTAAAATTCACATTGCCAATATTAAATTACTGATGGCATCGTATTCATACTTCAATTCTTCTCTATAGCTAACATAGTGTTATTTTCACAATCATCTAATTTTATTATCATCGAATGTTTACTTTTGTATACATATTTTACATTAGAAATAACAATATATTTTTATTACAGAGGTATTGCAGGAACCATCAGTAATTAACAAAATATCTGATACAAAGGCTGCAAGTGAAGTGAAACTTTTGGAAGGTTTCTACACCATGCTGCAATTGGAGCCAGCAAAGGCTTATTATGGAAAGAAACATGTGGAGAGGGCCAACGAAGCTATGGCCATAGAAACTCTCATGATATCTGATAAATTATTTAGGTAAAAACTTATATATTAAGGACCAAGAAATATTAAAGAATAATTAACTATTTTAATACATCTTACTCTAAATGTATGTGATATATAATCTACAAAACATTTATAATCTACAAAACATTTATAATCTACAAAACATTTATTGAACAGTGTCAGATTTATCATAAGTTGTCATTTTTTCATAAATAGAAAAAAAAATTGGAGGAATAATCAATATTGCTTCTTTTATGGTAAAGCAGGAAATAAAATATAGCCAATAAAATATGTTACAAAATTCATATAGAATTTATTGAATAAAAAAATCATCTATACAAGCTGGGTTTAAATCTTCAATCACGGAAATATTGCATTCCTGTTGCACTATTTTGAAGATCATAGATTCCAATCCTATTCAAGTAGATGATTTTTCCATTTATATTTCCAATTTAAATTAAAATTTTTGTTTCTAAAACCTAGATGTCAGGACATACAACAAAGAAAAGAATATGTAGCAATTGTTGATTCTGCCAGAGATAATGGCAGTGATGTAAGGATATTTTCAAGCATGCATGTTTCAGGGGAACGTGAGTAAAAATATCAATATCACTATGAATTGATGATGTACTTGAAGTAAATTATAAATATATATTTTTACCTTTGCAAAAATAATTACAATAAGAAGTTACATTTGGATTTATAACCATTCATTGGAAAGTGGCAACACTTTAATTATAAGTTGAATCACTGAAGAATGTTGTGAGAAACATGATCATTTTCTAAAACTAAGGAAAAATAAAGTTAACTTAAATTCAAAACATTCTTCATTTATAATCGAATATGAAGCAACTGATTCATACATTTTGGTAAATGTGCTCCTTTTTTTTGCAGAATTAGACCAACTCACTGGGATAGCAGCAATATTACGTTTTCCAATGCCAGAATTAGAAGATAGCGATGCAGAAGATGAAAGTGACTCTGATTCTGACTAGACTAATAAGTGTGTAGGTGAAAGGAAATGTTGCTAATATCTGCATACTTTAAAGAAATAGCCATTCTGATATGTATAATTGTTATTCTTTGTGTTGACTTATTTCTAAATTAGAATTAATACTAACGTTACTTAGGTAAGAATGATAAATCATCTATTTCAACTCTGGGATGGAGCCCATTGTTACTTATATAATTTATTAATAAAATTAAATAATAAACCAATATTGAAATACAGTTTATTTCAAGTGTAATAATAAAACAGCATTTAAAGCGGTGTCTATTTATTTTAATTAATCAGGTAGAAGCTTCTAACACTTGCATTTTTTGTTTGCGTTTCACAGCTTTCTTTTCTTCTGAAACCTTTTCATCATGGAGACGCCTCTTCTTTCGTAACAGCCAGATTTCCTTCTTCCTTTTCTCTTGTCCAGCTTTCATGCTCTTATACAAGTTTCTGTGTTTCTTCGGAACAAGTTTCTCCCTTAATCTGAATGCTTGTTTGTCTTCAATTTCTTTCTTGTATGGGTGTTCTTTGAAGGGTACACCAGTTGTAACTGCCATGGCCTTTTTCTGCAACCATAAATTAAAAAATATTATGTAAAAATGAAGTACAAGATTTTCGTGTTTACAGAAAAAAAAGGATTATTTACAATATTGATTAGATACCAAGAATTTTATTTTACATTTGTTGATACTTTGAAAGATTATAAGAAGCAACATTTCAAATATTTAGTCCATCAAAATAAATAATAGGTAATTTAGTAAATGAATAGCTTTGATACATAAATCCCACCTTTTCCTTGGCAGCCTTCTTCTTGTCAGGGTCTTGGTTATCATCTTCATCATCTTCTGATGGTGAATCTTGTTCCATCTCTTGTTTGTATTGACGAGCCAGAGCCTCCTCACCATCTTCTGGCTCACTTTGTTCGTCTTTCTCTTCATCACTTGCTTCTTCAATTTCTTCATCTGATTGCTCATCATCTATAAAATAGGAAATTTGTAGTTTAAAACAAGCCTATATATTAGAATTCTAGGGTGGAAATCATTAAGTTTTGAATTCTTTTCAGTAAAAATAATTTCAATTTAATGCAATGAAAACTGTTTGACTAAGGTTTTTGTTAAAATTTTGCTCAGAAGCAACTGCCTTATTTATTTTTTCAGCACTTATATGTTTCTTAGATTAAATGTCCTTAACTTACCAAGAGGTTTAAAGTTGGGATCATTAAGAGCTCGTTGCTCAGGTGGCATGTATACTTGATCTTTTGACTTATCAATGAATGGTGATAAATGTGGCGGCAATACTGCACCCATCAGGTACTTGTTAATGGGTAACAGTGTCCTTGCATTTACACTGTCAAAAACCCATTGTGGCTGTACATAATAACGAGATATATATTGCTTATCCATAGATGGTCTATCAACTATTTGATATGCAATTGTCTCATCAGATTCATCAAAAGTAGCTCCAACAAAATGGTCTCTATCCCAAGAGACTTCTCCACCAAAGCAACGTATTATGAACACCAGTGGTTCCCTTGGTACTTCCCGATTTATGAAAAACTTCAGTCCTTTGAACATTGTCTTGAGTACTTTTATTTTCTCAGCTTCTTTCTTAGCTTCCTCCATTTTCTCTGGGTCATTCTCTTCTGTGTTAAAGACATCAATATCTGGTAATTCCTCTGCTTCATTGGAACCAGCGACTCGAGCTATTGACATGTTCATAGCAGCAACTCTTTCTGCTACATAAGCCTTTTCATCTACTAAATCTTTTTCTGCATCAGAATTCAGCCCAGCAGTTAATTTTGGTGGATATACTAAATTCAAGGAGTGGAATAGTTTGAAATTTACAAATCCCAACACCATTATATAGAATTCCACAAATGTAGACATGATTTTAAAATCTACCTCATCTTTATTTTGTGGCTACAACAGAAAGAAAAACATATTTTAGACTAAAAATATTAATAAGAAATAACTATGTGTTCTTATGATAAACAAAATGACTTACTTTAAATGAGAAATGATGAGGGACAATCCAAGTGATAGTTTGTCCTTCAATTTCTGCTTGGTAATAATAGCCTTTGACAGAAACAAACACTTTACGCAGAGCCTTTGCTGCTATGATGGCATGCATGAACTCAACAGTTAATCTTCTACACAGGAGAGATTGGTCTCTGGGGACCCTTTTTAAAGAAGGGAAAGTGCTGAACAAAAAGCAGAGTGTCAAACAGTCATCCAAATCCCTTAATGCATCTACAAATGTAGGATATCTCTCCTTAACAATGTGATCTATATTTATTTCTGGGTAATCACTGAAATATTTTCTCATTTTTCCATACTCTCGCATAGCACGAGCTTTTCTAATTTTTTGTTGAAAAACCTGAAAAATAATTGTTTTAAAAAATTCTATTGATAACTTACAAAGGATGGAATGAATTACTTATTCAAGAAAACTCACTTTCAGCTCTCTTAATTTCCATATAATTGGTTCATGTAGTAAGAATTTGATATCCTTTGTGTGGTATAACGTTTTGATACCTCCAGCACCTTTCTGTGCCCTTTTCCGGTTTCGAGGTTCTCGGGGGTAAATACCTTTGAGGATGCATATCCGTCTAAAATCTTTTAAGGACAATTGTAGCTTTTTTAAAGCTGCTTTTCTGGTCATAAACTGAGCTCCTTCTCCGGTCGAATACTGAAATAAAAATATTATTTGTGGTTATTTTCATAACATCACCACGTGTTTTTATAAATATTTCATAATATATTTAAACACACCTTCTTCTTTCTTTTAGACACCATTGTTATCACTTGATTTAGCTTCGCTTTTTAATATATTTTTGAATTTAAATAATAGTACTTGAAATAGAAGTTATTCAAATATTTTCTCAACTTGTTTAAGATACATAAAGATCGATTATTGACATTGACAGTATCGTGCATGGTACATTTGAAAACCATAGTGTAGTGTAAGTCTTTACTCTAAAATTTTTTTACATGACAACATCAACACTACTTTTTTTACGTTGTGATGTATTTTAAAGAATTCCTTACATTAATCCTAACGAGATCACAAGAACTACATAATAATATAAATATTTTTGTATATTGGTTTATATTAATATCCTCTGTTTTGAATAATAGCTGTGGAATCTGATTACTCTAAGATAAAGTTTTATTTTTCATGACATAGTACTTTGTATTATAAGTACTGCCCTTATAAATAAATAAGTTGTAATTAATTATTGTAGATAAAAAGTTGTAGTCCATAATCGAATTTATTTATGTTATTTCTTTTACATTATCATTTCATTTTTACACTAGAGATATAGTTGCTTCAATGCAATAAAAAACATTTCCTACTTATTCATTCATTTATTCGTTTTTATTGAGCTCGTATTATTTAAATTACATTATTCTTTGTAACACTTAAAGTAATTGAGAAGTTTTAATTATCAAGCTGTTATATAAATTATGAGGCAAACTTTTTAAATTATGAAAATTTAACAAATAGTAGAAGCAGCAGCAGAATTTTTCTCACCAGGTACAATCTTACACTTTAAATGTTATGCAGTTTCTGCACTCGATGTAGTTGTTGTGGTAGTTGGTGAAACATCGGTTTGGGGTTGCGACCACGCACTCGGATCTACCATAACGTATTGATAGGGATATGTATACGGATGGGGCCAATATGGTGGAGGGTTTTGTGGTATCATATTCTGGGTTTCTTCGCTACCTTCATTTTCTTTCATTGTTTTCATTGCGTTTGTAAGTGCGGACATCATATATGGGTAGAAATAGTTGTAGGGGGAGTAAGGATTTACCGGAAAGCTGTTAGTGCAAGGTGAAAATTCTTCTGCGTGTTTCGGTCTCATTGGATATGGGTAAGGGACCATTGCCTCTGTACCAGGAACAGCGTATGCATATTTCGCAGCTGGACTCTTGATAACTGCTCGCTTTTTGGAAACAATAGTTTCTTCATTTGGTGAACTCGTTTTAGTCACTCGTGACGTGAATGATACTGGCACCGATTTTGATTTAACTTGTGAAGCTGCTGTTAAAAAGTTTACAGGTTGGTCTGTTAGCCATTGTGATTGAACTCCGTCATTTTCCGTAGCAGCTACATAAAGATCTCCTGTGGTACCGTCATTTGAAGGTTTCACATATAAACCGTGAACTGGATGTAAGTGATTTTCCTTGTCCCAGGTTACATGAGACTTTGAAATAGATATTAGTATTGAAAATATAAAGAGATATCGCAATGAATTCATCGTTATAAGATGAACTGAATACTGAAAGTATCGAAGAAGACATTTTCTATATATATGTAGATAGTGCAGCTTCCTCGCTTCATGAGTTACGGATTAAATTATCATGATGTTAGATAAGGCAGCTTCTAATCTAAGACACGTTTTGTTAATTTATAATATATAAGTCACGTTTAGATGGTAAATTACATTTAAAATAAGAATAATTAATTTTAAATAAAAATAAATTTAGTTTTTTCTAAAGTGATTGAAGTATAATAAAAAAATAAGATCATTAGATGTTAGTGTGAGGTGGTGGAATTTCATAATTTTTCTTAGATCCGACGTAAAATCGATTGTTTCCCAACTTAGCTTTAAGATAACTTTTAACAGTTTAAATTCTGAATGGTGTTCATTTTATTTTATTTAATAACTCCATCATAGCTGCGACATAAGAAAAAGATTTTTACCCTAAACAAATTTTATGAATACTCATCATCTAAAAACAGCTTTCAATATAATTATCATTATATTGGAGCTGTTTTTAGATAATACTTATCCGACTGATCTTTTATTATCTGTAAACTAATTATAATGTAAGTTTTTAATATATTCGTGCCTTCGAATAATATAAAGTATTAGAAAAAATATACATAGGTATATGCTTCATAAAAATGCATAGTCATTTTAATTATTTATTTATTTGTTTGTTATAATTAATACAATATTTTTTTAGTAATGTTATTTTGTATTGTACTGAGGCTCTTACCTCCTAAAAATTTTTAAAGCGAAAGTTAAATATTTGTATGGTGTACTCACTAATTAAGTGGTAAGCAGGTATATTTATTTCACCTTTTTTTTGTAATCAGACTGAGTTTTTTAAAAGAAGAAAGCAATTTAATATATTTTTAATATATTACATCCTCTTTATTTTTATTGCGTGGAGGTAGTAAGGTATAGTAATTTTGCTCCTTGTTACAAGCTCAATGATTTTACTTATATTACTCAAGAAACAAATTGCAATAAGTTTTATAGGTCATTACTTCGCCGATAGAATAAAAAACATATAAGTATAACTTTCGTCAGAATGTATAGTCGATGTTTTTATGTAGTGTTATTGGTAAGGGCTGCTTTAGTCTATAGAACGTCCACTTGTCTGAATAAGAATGAAGAATACTCGCTCTGTGGTTGGAAATGTCCGCCGACGTGTGTCAATTTGAAATATCTGATTATGCCGGGTGCGTCTTGCTACTTCAAATGGGAGTGTAAGGTTGGCTGTAGATGTTCGGCTGGCTACATCAGAGATGAGTATAGCAAGAAGTGTGTCTTGGTCCACATGTGCCCCAGTGAGTGCGTAATTAACAAATATTTTATTTAACTATTATTAATATTTAAATCTTCATGTATAGTATCCATCGAGGCAGTTTTAAAGACCATATTAGTAACATGATTAATTTTTCTACCTATATTGTTGTACTTCAGTTTTAATGATTCGACTCCCCACTTTCACTGTTAGAAAGAAACAGAAAATATCATTGTTAAATAAACAGACAAACAAAGTATAGCTACATGATTTCAAATATTTATTTGATTTAGTTCATGTAGGCAGATTTTAAAGATAAAATCGTGACTAAATTCAAATTAAAATGTATGTCAAGGATTTTTAACGAATAACATCAGAAGAAAACGTATTATTATTGTATTGAAATAAATAAAAAACAAGAAATAATCATTTTTTCTTCATATAAACTTAAAAAAATATACGTCTGTAATTTATGTACGCAATGATTGTTATAAGGAGTTGATAAAATTGAAATAGGTACATATATCCAAAATCAAACCAAGGTAATTTACAAGGTTACACACGTAACTTAACACTCCTCGTCTCACTTGGAAAAATTTATTAGATATATTTCATATTTAATTTGAATAAAGAGTCAAATTAAATATGAAATATATCTAATAAATTATTTTAAATGCTGACCTTTTCAAAGCGTTTCTTTTAATATTTTGTAAGGAGAAAGTTTATCTAATTTATGTTTAAAAATGTTAACTAAATATAATGTACATATGTGGTAAAAAATAATGTATATATATATGGTCTAATTGAGATAGCATTTTATGGATAATTTTATTTATTTTCTTACAACTAAAAAGTAATATACATTTTTTATAATGTTTAAATATTTAGGTATCTTAATTATCTTTACCGTTTATTTAACAAAAGTCGTTTTAAAGATAACATAAGCTGGACACAATTGAAGTGGAATGATTTATGATTGGAAGGTTTTTTAGTCCTAAATCCTATTCGGATAAATAACATCTAGAAAAAGGAAAAAAACGTATTATTTATTAAAAGGATCTTTTTATATCCACAAACACGTATATATGTAGGTCATGATATATTTATTAGCGAAAATAAAAGATATTTTATTTTACAACGATGCAGTACTGTGCTTTATTATAACGACTAAGCGAAAAAATTTACAGGCTCAATAAGTCTCAATAAACAATAAGTTTTAATTTCGAATAACAATACTCCGCATAAAGTATATCTTCGACCGAAAACTTGCATATTGCATAAAATGTATAAATATGACTTATTGACG
>DVQP01001174.1:0-16797 GCA_018231745.1 Danaus eresimus | reverse complement strand
TTTGAGACTGGCTATAAAAGTGTAAATTAAGTAATTTTTATCAATATATGTCGATACAATTATAGTGGACCTCTTGGACCATTTTAATTGAATTTATACAAAGTCTAATTGTATCATGAATGCCCATCACGGACGGCGGTATATCTATAACCACATATCTACACACAGCTCATGAGAAGGGAGTGTCAGTCTTGTTTGTATGTAATGCTTCATGTGCTGATGTCGTTCAGGATTTCTGATCGCGAAGGAGGTCTGACCCTGAAGAAGCGTTTCTGGACGCAGCACCGCCGCCAGCGCGTGCGCTCCACTTTCTGTCCCTTGATGTCCTTCCGCCGCGGCGTGTGCGTGGTGAGCGGCTCCGAGGATGCCTGCGTCTACTTCTTGGACATCGAAGGTCACGCCGACCAACCGGTCGTTAACAAACTGCAGGGTACATACAATATACGCTTAATATATATATATATGTGTGTATTGTTTATTGAAAACTTTTAATCGCCATCGATCGACCTCAAATTGCGAAAATTATTTATTAATTACATTTTTTGTAAAATTGACTGTATTCAGTCGTATATAAGGAATATTTTGGGATGGCAGTAATAATGTGTGTTGTAACTGAAGGTCACGCGTCGCCCGTGCTCGGGGTCAGCTTCAGCTACGATGAGAGTCTCCTCGCCACGAGTGACTCTTCAGGACTCGTCATCATATGGAGGAGAGGATGAAACAAACATTCTGATGTATCGATAGACCCTATTTATAGCAAATTAAAGTTGTTTTTTGATAAACAAATATAATATTTGACATGTAAACTCTATCTATAAGTTGCAGAACTACAGAATATTGTTAGTGGACGGATCTCAAAGTGTTGAATTACTGTTGACTGTGTGTTATGATGAATTACTATTTTATCGACTATGTATTTAATTCGTTGTAAGCAGATTAAAATCCTTTTGTATTATATTATCTGTGATGTAAATAATTCAATTATTGTGGTTTCAGTCGTTTCACTGACGATTCCCTGTTTGGAATGCTGACACCTGTGTCTATAGGATCCCGTTCTTTAAGTATCATTTCTTTTCAAGTACGATATTATGGTATTCCATAGAATTTATCCCATGTATATGACTGAAATAAAAACTAATAAAGATATTACCTGCTGGACATACTGGAGAGATTTTTTTTTACTTACAAGCTTATAAAACATTTATTTAGAAAAATTGTAGCTATCAAATCAACTGATTATTCCCAGACGTATTAATGTTGTATAAATTAAAATGGGCTATCAGTGACCAAGTCGCATTGTAACCAGTGAAGTAACTAATAACATCCCGGTCTAAATAAAAGTCATATCAAGTCACAAACTTTAATCATTTATTTTTCATATAAATATTTTTAAAGACTCCACAAAGTCACAATATGAAAAAAACTTCCGATGCGTTTACATTCACTAAATACTGCTGAGATTTCATACAAAACAACAACTTACAAACAATAAATACCATAATAATTATGAGACAAATTCATTGTAATAATTCCATGTAACTATTGTATAAGTGTAATCAAACAAATCCATTGCTTTTGGAGATTATCGTATTTATTATATATAAAATCTAATCAGTTTAATAATATAACGGCCTCGGCCCACCGAAGCGTTCAATCATCAATTTCGCATTCTAAGTCTAAAAAAAACATAAAACCTCCATTTTAATCGCAACAAAATGAACATCTACCGATTATTTACAACTGTACATTAACGAAACAATTACAAAAAAAAAAAATTGTAAAAAATAATAATAATAAAGATCAGAACAATAAACATGTAGTACAATTAATACATTTTTCTTATTAAAAAAAAAACAATTACCGTTTCCAATTAATTAATTAATTAAAATTATATTTACAGTACACAACTAAACAACTAAACCGCGACACGGCAACGAGATGAATTGCACACGAGGTCACGCCTGGACGTTTTGCTTACGAGGCGACACGCACCGGCGCTAGTGTCGGCGGCGGCGCGGCGGAGCTCGTGCGGCGCCAGCAGTATGTATGGACAACATTCACATCTATACTCTAAGTGTTACGGTATAAAGGTACAAATCACTATTACCGAGTTCCCGCCCGCCGAGACTATTAAACACGGAACGACCGGCGACCACCGAACGTACGACTGACATTTATTAAATATAATAATTTTACTTAACTAGGAATTGGCCTTTAATATCGAGACAGTTACGAGTGCAGTCCAACGAATCGTAGTAAGCATCTGACTGAGAAATTGTTTGTAGAACATGATACGCGATGAGAAAATAGAAATAGTACATAAAAATAATCCATTTCGGACAGCACTCAAAGTAAACATTGTGCGTGAGTGATGTACGTACGGGGAACGCGGGAACAGATCATAAATTCACGGCACAGAGACATACACTAATTTGTTACTTCCTTATATTCAATACATGTTACGTAATCAAATAAATAAAATACCCATCGCGCGTCCCAGCAGCATGTCTCGAGAGCACGGTGGAAAATCTAATGAAACACTACCATATAATGTGAACAATAAAAATTTTAACTAGCATCTAAACTAATATTTGTTTACAGCGACCGTATAAAATAACGTAGGCCGTATCCATGGCGAGAACGAGCCGGGAAGGCGTTCCTTACAAATACTATTATAAATATGACAGGCTATATCTACATACACGTTCAACAAGCCACGGCTCTTTGTACCATCTTCACCGGCGGGCGCGGTCTGCGCGCGCGCCGACAGCCATCACACATCATACGTATTTCATTGTTCGTATTATCGTAATCATAAAAACAGATCTAAACTCGATATGTATAGAATGTCATGCAAAACAAATATATTGACTATAGTCGGTGATGACCGACGCCTCAGGCGACGCCGGGATAGTGGGGGAAGAACAAACATTTAGTGGTTTGTTAGGACAAGGACCTCTATAGGAAGGAATTATAGTTAAGAGAAACTTTGGAAGAAAATTATAGTGTTGGCTATTTTTGATAACTGAACTTTCCAGGATCCTTGTCCGTACCACCTAGCCCCATTCCACGGGAGCCCCAACTTATATACAGCCTACTGTCTACACCGCCTCTAGGACACGTCGGAGGCCGGTTTGTTTCTCTCTAGCGTTGTCTTGGCGCTGCTCTCTATCCCCGAGTCTTCATCCCCGCTGTCCAGCACGGTCCCCTCCCCCTTCGTCTCTCCCCTGGCGTTACCTTCCTTCACCTCCTCCGAGGTCATCTCGCACTGCAGTAATTCGTCTGTAAGTATGATCTTGTCAGTGTCCGTGCTGTTCGCCGGCCTGCAGTGGGCGCTCTTCCCGAAGGTGGAGAAGGTCGGTTCAGGCATGACGTTCTCCCTCGTGTCGGCGGCGGTCGGAGGTCCCGTCGCCGACTCGTCTGTAATCTCGCCAGAGTTAGATCTCTTGGGTTTGTCGAGCACGAAGCTGAACACGCGACTGTGCCTGGGCGAGGGCGCGTGTGCGTGCGGACTGGGCGGGAGGTCTAGCTTCAGTTTGTCCCTCGTGTGCCGTAGCCCGCCGAGCGCCTCTCTGGGCGAGCTCGGGCTGACGGACTCGCTCGAGCTGGCGCTGTCACCGCGCCAGCTCGCGTCGACTTCCGGGAGCCTCTTATCTTTGAAGTCTTCTTCTACCGTCGAGCCCGGAGTTATATCTTCGACACCCGAGTCAGGGGTAGTGAAGTCGAAGGACGGCGTCGGTGTAAGGGGTATCGCCGTTTGAGTGTTACTAGTGTTGGTGTGGACAGGGGTCGGCAGGGGGGACGGGGGAGGGGGAAAGTCCTCGCTGACGTCATCAGACAGCTGACGCTCCAACATGGGCTTCACGTGCATGCCCGGGAAGAACTGGCTTGTGGTGGACATAACGCCTAAGCTCTCGAAAGGTCGAGCCGATGATGATATGAAAAAGTCTTCGTCGTAATCTAGAATAAATATACATAAAAATATATAGACAGAAATATTTTTATTAAGTCATTTTTATAGAAGATATAAAATAATTTACCCGCTCCAAACGCTATCCCTGAGCGTAATGAGAACAGATCTAAGGGGTCAGGTCCTCCGTATAGCTGTCCGTATCCCATTTCCGCTTCTTCAGCGCTCGTCGGATCCCAGTCTACAGATAAAAAAATATATATAATATAACTCCTCTAATATAAAATATTTTATAGAAAGGAAAGCATACCCGAATAAGTGGAGTAGTCTGGCAGGTATGAAGCTGGTGAGTCTACTTCGATGTCAGCGACTTCACGAGGATATTCATACACACAGTGGTACTTCTGCCTTTTGAAAACAACACGTTTCTTGCTCTCCTGTGGAACGATCAATGCAACTTTATAATTATCCAATAAGAGTATTTTATTTATTTCAAGATTTATTCTGTAGGACGGCGATCAGCTTCTGGAAGTCCTTGGCTGAGTACTAACCACACCTTCCTGTTCCGTTTAAGAAACGCGAGGCACTCAGAGCCGTGGCTTGAGACTTATTAATCATGAATCTAGTGTATTATAATTATAATGTATATTTAAATATAAAACTCAATGGCTACTATTTCGTTAACAAGCGAAAGATCCATCTTAGCAGAGACCCGTATCGTTAATTTACCATTTTTTAAATTATCGATTGTCAGCTTAAGGACGGACGAGCTCAAACAACGGAAATTCTTTAATAAACAATTTTTACATAACCTCGATACTCACAGGTGGTTGTTCTAAACTTCTGAGAGATGATTTAGCCGGAGCAGCCCTGCAATCCCAGGAGGAGGGCACGAACTCAACCTCATCTCCTTCCGATCCCGAACCGGAGTCCCCGCCAGAGGACGCGGCACCCTCGCCCTGGACATCACCCCCCGCCTGATTCTGGGATACACCCTCCCGTTGCTACATACAACATACATATAACTTATATATGAAGGCATGTACGATTGAATGAACATTGAACGAATGATAAATGAACAATAAATATATTCACATGGATATTTGAACTATCGACAAAATCATAAATGGAGTAGCGACATATATGAATAAAATATACAAACTTGTGCAACATACGCATTACAGAAAACATAATATGGACACAGTGACGAATAAAACGAAAACATATGAAGGTCAATGTATTTATATTAAACACAACTCACGTGGTCGAACACAGTGGCCGGGACCAGCGAAGTCAGCTGACCGTCGCCGTCCTAACGCCACACACAGTATACATACATGCAAGCGATCCCACACCGACACAAACTCAGAGCAGACATATGCTAATGTAACTAACAGCTTATCCAATATATATCTTTGGATAAAATATTATTCCAATAATATTCAATATCTTTGTAATTCCAGTAAATTTTATATTTTTTGACTATTTCTATCATATTAATTAAAATACAAATTTACACAACGCATATGTCTACGAAACGAGTGAGGGTAGAAAATTCTATACATAGGAGTTCTAGAAATTAATTAAATATAATATTAAACTAAATGTTGAATAAACATGAAACATAATTTTTTTCCCAGAATTTTAGTCATAGCAAGTCTTTCACCTTTTTTAAAAAACACAAAATAAAAACCAATTCGACTTTCACACAAAGTAGAAATAATAATAATATAATAAAATTTAAAATATCCCACACCCGAACAGCAAAATTAGTGAACACAAAAAAAATCTAAGTAAATATCCACACCTATTGGGTTTTAAAATATATATAGAAAGAGAATCGAACCCTCAAAGGAACATTCAGCAAGCATTTCATTCACTAATAAAGTACCAAAACCAAAAGAATATAAAACAAATATCTCCTTATATCACCTTCCATATGAATTCACCGCTGGACGAGTTAGAGGAGTGACTATCAGTATCGCTGTCCCACTCTTTCAATATCTCGGCCGTGGGATCTTTTTTGCTATCCTGCTCACACTCGGGTGATGTTGGATCAGTTGGTGAATCTTGGGTGAAGGATGTACTCATTATTTCAGTAGCTGGACCTAAATCATACGTAATAAAATAATATATATATTTACAAAATTACACAGAGATTACAAATATTTAATACGCACCAGTAAATCTTATGTCGCTGAGAAGGGGAAAGTAGGAATCCAGTTGGCAAAAGTTCTTTTCGTTTTGTAAGAAGTTGTCTGTTACAAGAGCTATCTTTAAGTCCTCTTCATTGTTACCGCCATCGTTTTGTTTGTGTTTGTCAGCGGAGGCATCTGCTGTTCCTTCATTGGTCGACCCTTCGTCGTTGACTTGACTCACGATGGACTCCGAATCCGTTACGATGTCGGTTGATTTCTCGCAACTGATAGTTTGTTCATCTTTGTTAGCATCGCTGTTACCAAAATCATTGTCGTCTACATTACTCTCTAACAGTTCTTCGAAAGTTTCGTGTAGATAGTTCACTGTTGCATACATTTCTTTGCTTCCATTGCATTTAGTGTCCTCTTTTAGAACAACATTTTCATCAGAAACTTTCACTGATCTATTTTCTTGAACGCTCTTCTCTTTCTCTGTCAAAGATTCGCTTTGAGATTCTCTCACACTAGGTTCGGAATAATTACTAATCGAAGAGAACTGTACATCACTTAGAGCCTCGTTTTCGCATATATTATCAGATAATCTTACGCCGCCATTGACTGTTTCATTTGGTTCGAAACTTTCGTTGATCCAAATATTCTTGACAGCCGGATAGCCACTGGCGTGTGAATCATAAGAATCGTTCACATTGTTTCGATTCGACTTTGAATGTGAGTCGAAAGTTCTGTTGGGGCTCAACTTAGCAGCTAGTAGGGGACTCTCAGTTATTATAATCGAATGCGGCTGTTCTGTCTCTTCTTCCACATCCAAATCGGTTATAAATACTTTCAATGGTTGATTATGACATGACGCGTGAGATTCAGCTGGGTTCGAAATATTTGTCGAATTATAACTAGGAGATTCTGTTTCCGAGTGTTGTTTAATCGATGGACTAGCAATATCAAAGTCCGCGTCCGTGAAGTGGCCCATAGCGATTTCGCTAGACCTCCTTTCGTTTTTTAATAAAAGAGAGCTAGCATCGGTAACCGACGAAAGATCCTGTGGGCGGTTTTTGACCGAACTCTCGAACTGTTGGAACTCATCCTGACTCACTCCATGCACATGACTAGACCTCTCCGACTCGATAGTGTCCTGGGGCTTCGCGTTTGCAGAATTTTCAAAATCCGAATATCCTGGAGTATTATCAGTTAAATCTTTATTACTAAGCGATTTACTCTCCCCTTCTAATAGAATTTCGGAACTAATACCATCTCTGCTATTATTCGATGATATGTCATGAGGTCTTTTTTCGGCAGACTGAAAAAACGTTTGGAAGTTGGGAAGACCGCTTCCAGTGTCCTCTGGATTATCTTCGTCAGCATCAGGCAACCTAATAGGTATTGATTCAACATCGTCTACATCTTCGACCACGACGGAAAACGGAGTGCTGGTCACGGATTGAGCCAAGTTACGAAAATGGATATTCGGACTTCCGTTATTGTCATGTTCGTTTAAGCTCGAAGCTTCGAAGTTTTCACAATTATTGATTTCATCGGATGAATCTTTCAGACATGTGATTTCAACACTATTTATTTTTCTTAGTCGCGGCTCTATGGTAAGCTGAGGACCATCGTTTTCAGGAGTTTTTTTATTCTCAATGACTTTTGGAGGTGTAAATTTATCTTCATCGCCTATGGGAGATCTTCTAACCAACTCTGGTTGCTGTAGTTTCCACGAGTCGTCTATAGCCGATGCCATTTCTGTGGTGCAGTGTGAGTAAGTCGGCAAACCGGACATTAAGGTTCCGTATGCTAAATCTTTCGTTTGAGTATTTTTTGTTGAGTCGTTTAAATCAGATTTCGTTATAACGGAGGGCGTAGTGCCGACCGCTTCCGATTTAACTTTCGTGTATGTGTGATTATCGTTAGCAGTAATCGAATCTGGTGTAAATGTTTCACAGACTTCAGATTTACTGTCGTGAATGATGTAAGTGGAACAATGGCTTAATTCCTTATCATCATCGTTGTGGGTGAGTGTGTCTTCACTTTCACTCAGCTCCTTTTCTATATAAGCCTCGATATCCACAGCTACGTCCGAATCCATTGCAAGGTCGTCAAAGTTTTCTTCGACGTTATACAGCGTGTCGTTTGAACACCACGAATCTATGCTCGCTGCCTTTGATAAACATTGGGTTTCGGATGGCTTGGACGTCTTCGCGTCTGTGGGGACGGTTGTTTTTGATACTGTCGAAACACCAGCTACGTTATCTGATTCTGGTACTGATGTATCTGTGGTCGGGCTGAGAAGAAATGGAGACACTTGAGACAGTCTCTCGCAGTTCGCATCTTTTTCATCCTCGTTCTTAGTGTATGTCAAATCATCGATTGGAGATTGGATTTCTTCCAGTTTTTTCAACGGACTGGCGTTTAAGCTGTCAGCGCTCATGGTTATTCTGCAAGACAAAAATATGTAAAGTAAAAATGCTCACAATATTTTTAAATTTCCAAAAAAAGGAAAAAGGTAAATTTTAGTTTTATGACGATTGAATATACTAACTCTTTGCTGCTTGGAACTTCTTTCTGTACAGTGTAGGTGTGATTTATATCCTTGGTGATCGTATATGTGGAGTGTTGCGCGGTCGGAAGTTCTGTCAGTTCGTCCGAGTTGTTGCAAGGCTCGGGATAGCTCGCAGAAGACTCCGTACGGGTTGATGTGTTCCCTGTTTAAATGTTTAATTTATCGTAAAAAACTTTAGGTTAGAACAAATATAACTTAAAGTTTAAGACAACACGATGATATGGTATATAAATGAATTTTTGTGATTGATTAGTCTAAATTATGTTAATTTATAGTAAATTGATCAATAGTATAACAACGGTCCAGCTAATTATACGCTGACTTCTAACCCTGGTTAAGTTTTCCTAAAATATAAATCAATACAAACATTGATCATCATTTTCGTATGCAGACAGTTGCATGCGTGTCTCTTCAGCGATAGGTGACAGCGCGCCGTAAGTTAAAACCAGCTCAGGAGGCGGCGGTAGTTCCGTCCACTCACTCTCTACAGCAGGTTCTATTCCTGCTACCTGCAATTTTAACTTTTTTTTATAATTTGCTTTTAAAATGAACTATAACTAATAAAAGCTACTAAAGATACCTGAGCTAATGGCAGTTTCAATTCCAATTCGTTTCTCAATTCTTTCATTCTTTCCTCATCAATCGCCAGACTATCTCTCAAATTCTCTCCTGAACTTTTATTCCCTGCCAAGTAAGACTCCATTATAGCTTCGCTATCTGCTGTTACAACGGACTCATTAAATATAAGGTTTTCTTCGGTTAATGGACCCGAGTACTCTAAATTCATGTTGTTCTCATTCTCAGCCATTGCCAATTTTGTAGTCATTTGGAGATCAATTTGGTTTAAATCCACGACATCTTCGTTGGAATCATTTGGTAAATTAGAATTATTTATATCTATGTCTACTAAGTATTTTTGATGGCTTGTAGTGGCAAGAAAATTTCCTGGCGAATTAGGTGGTGTCAAAGGTGACACGTGCTTTTCTGTCGAAGATTGTTCTTCAGTTTCTTCCGTCTTATTGGCTGAGAGGGATTCTGGCTTTTCTTCACTGAGCGTTGCTATATCCTCAAAATGCAATTCGTCCGGTACAATATCCGGAACTTCATTGAGAAAATTGCTATCCCGTAATGGAGAAGGCGTTTCCAAGTTCATTTCGCTAAAGTTTGATGATAGCGCCAGTATTTCTTCTTTGTGGAGGTCGGTAAGGTCTGACTTAACACCCTTGAAAAGATCGAGGGTGAAATTTTCAAAAGGACCTAGTACTACGGAACTGTTTTCATCATAGGTGTCCGTATGGTGACTCTTAGATGGCGAGTCAAATGGACTTACAGTTTCTGGGACGTGTTTTTGTTCTAGTTTTGTTAACGTCACTCCCGGTCCATAGTCGGGCACTTTAGTCACAGACATAATTTCTGTCTCTTGATCTACAGCCTCTAAAGTACTGTCAGTTGACGTATTACTGCCCTTAGGCGTACTTGTATAAACATTACCAAGTTCTACAGTTTTACTACTTAAAATTTTCTCTGAATGTAAAAAATCATGACTTTCTTTTATCAAACTAGGGAGATCTAAATAAACTGTGGAATCGTTTTTAACTAAACTCCATTGGGTGTCCGTATCGGATACATCTAAACAAGATTTAATGACATTCCTAATATTACTATCTAAGGATTCGTCTTTTAAAATTTTACTATTCGTATCATTAATGAGATCCATATATACAGTGCTATCACAAAATTTTTCTGTTGATGGTTGTTCATTGGGCATTATTTTAGTTTCTATTGCATCTTCGGCCTCTCGTGTAATATATTCTTCAGTTACTAATGCCTCTCCAGGAATAAGACCAGGAATTACTTTATCACTAGTTTGAACTTCATCAGAAATGGGAACATCGAGAGTTGTTTTTCCACTATCGACTCCGTCAGTTTTAACTATAACATTTGATTCGGATGTGTTTACATCACTATTTTGTACTGTTTCAGGTTGCTCTGTTCTTGATATTAGTTCTAAAGGCTGTATACTGGTGTTTGATAATTCTTTGTCTTCACCAGAAAAATCATCTCTATTTTCAGAGACTGGTATGAATACA
The DNA here is from genome assembly GCA_018231745.1 of Danaus eresimus. NCBI lineage: Eukaryota > Metazoa > Arthropoda > Insecta > Lepidoptera > Nymphalidae > Danaus > Danaus eresimus. The sequence goes on along the minus strand of DVQP01001174.1, from coordinate 6,084 downwards.
TCACTTATTTTGACTTCATGTATATGGTTAGCATCGCTTTGAATGCTTTCCTTCAAAGTTAAAACCATGTTACTTGTTTCGTTCATATCACTTCTTAATTCTGTGCGTACTTCTTCATGAATATTTTTGTTTTTTATTTCTTTAGCCAAATGTGGTTCTATCGATATTGAATTGGCTTCAGATATTACTGGTTCTTGGATTACAAATTGGTTTGTAGTTACATTATCACTATCATTGGAAGGATGTTTATTAATATCGCCAGTTAAATCGCCATCCAACAACTCATTGTATTCATTTGTATAACTGCAGTTCATCACAGGTTTGATGGGTTCACTGACAACTTGTTGCTTTTCTTGACATGTGGATGGGATGTTTTTGGTATCACTGTTATCAGCTATGATTTCGTTGATGGCGTCATTTAATCCCTCGTTCGACAGTACAGCCGCATCTAGCATTTTATCACAAGCTATTTCAGGCCCTTCAGTATTTTCTAAGAGAACGGCAGGAATTACTTCTTCCTTGTTCGCATTTTTTATACCGCTGGTAGCACTTGAACTAATTTCGTCAATTACATTCTCATTACAATTAAATTGTTTTTTGATTGAATATTGTTCATGGCTATCAGTTTTGCGATGGTTTTCAACTTTTGGGTCAGTGTCATTTGATGTTATTTCGTTCCCAATGGTTTCATCTTTGTTTCTTAGCCCATTTTCTAATTCTATTTCATTTTTAATAAAGGCGATATTATCATCTATTGACTTATTTTGTTTGCAAACACTTTCTAGATCACTTGTATTATTGTAAGATGTTTGACAGTCTTGTTTTAAGATCACTTGTTCCTTGGTTTCACTTACACTAGGCATTGAGGATACACAGAGTTCCATCAACTTGGGCACTACACTACTATTACTGACTACATTATATTCATTTGGCAAATGACTATCTTCATCTCTTGGTTTCAATTTATCCTTATTTATAACACCGAGGCTCTGTTTGGAATCATTCAGGCTACTGACACTTTTTAAGTCCACGTTTGGAGTGTCTGGAGTGAGATTTTCTAAAGTTTGCTGACTTATTGTATCGCTGTGCCGTTCAAAAGAATGGCTTAGCGTGCCAATTGTGTCACCATCTCCTTCATCTTCCTCGCAACGCACTGGACTCTCCGATTTCGAATCAAAGCCCATATCTAGAATATTCTGAAAATTACTGATACCGGGCGATTTTACCATACTAGTTTGCATTGGATAATCTTTCTTACACTCTAAACTTAAATTATCCCTGGATGGACTGGCTTGGTGACTGGATTCCGAACTCGAAGTCTTCTCCGAATTCAAAATGTTGTCGAGATTCTTTATGACGTCACTCACGTCTTTGTAATAACTAACGTCGTCTTGACTACCATTCATTATATCCTTCAGCCAAGGATCCATTGAGCTGTCGGAGCGGTCTTGTTCCCTCTCTCTATTATCCTCTAGTTGCATATTACCTTGATGGCATTCAAGGGCTGCCGTTTCGTTGTGAGTGAGGTAGATATTCCTTACGTCTTCCAGAGACCCGTGCAAGTTGGTTAGACTGTCCGACTTCAGTTGAACAGACAATGGGTCTCTGTCGGACATGATGCTGCTGGTCCCCGAGACGGCCGTGTCTAGTTCAACGCTGAGGGAATCTTGCAAAGTTTGTGTGTTATCAAATTCCTGATCAGATCTAGTGAAATGTGAGACCGTGGAGGTAGACGGCGCGTGTATGATCGCCACGTGTTCATCTATCTTCGGTATGGTATTGGGTTTTAATTTCTGCCAGCGCTCCTCGAAATCGCTGCTGGAGTAGCCCTGGTCTTTGGCGGAGTCGTTCGTGTGTGAATGCGTGTGGTACAAGTGGTTTATGAGAGCGTGCACTTGAGACGCCGTCGGACGACCTTCTGGATTAGAGCTCCAGCACAACTGCATCACCTGGTATCTGGAAAAATATAGAGAAAGTCATGTACAACGAACATAACCTTATCATTTTCGTCCAAGTCGTATAAAAAATAATATTGCATAATAATCACTTATCTTTATGTATACAATGCGTCATCTAATGATATGTTCTATATTTTTTATTACACTACCGTTATTCCAAGTGTACATATGACATTTATGTTTATTTTAAATTATCTTGATTATTTTATTTAATTTATAAATTTTCTTTGGGATAAACTTTTCTATTCGGATTTCTCTTCCAAGTAGTTTGTATATGACTTTAGGTTACGAATATAATTGAACGTTTCTAAAGATATCTGTTCAACCGCTTGATTTATTTTGTCATATGTAAGCTTAGAATTTTGAGAAGTTCAGGGTAATATACTAACAGATGGTTCCGGTAGGGGCAAGGCAGTTCCGGGGCGGGCGCGGGCGGCGGGGGTGGTGGCGCTCCCCACGCACACACCTCCCACACCAACCACCCCAACGACCAGACATCACTGCTAGTCTGATATAACACAAGATATATTTATATATAAATTAGGTATTAGGAATAAATTTACGGTTCATATTTTTTGTGTTATTTTTTTTTTTTTGTTAATTTTCAGTATTCTTATTATAAATATGTAAATCGTATTATAAATTTGTTACAAAAGCTTTAATTATTTTCACTAAGAGCTCTGTCGTATCTGATAAAAACCCTTTTTTAAAGTCGGTAGTGATATAATAGTATCAACTAACATTGTAGACTGGTGGCTGTCTGTTCGTCTCGGGCGGCGCACATTGTACTGGGGCTTCGCTTGGACTGTAACATCCGAGGACGGCGCGAACGTTCTCATTACCACGGACCAGTACGTTTCCACTCCATAGATTACTAAAAAATAAAAAAAAATATATATTAACATCCTACGGTTAAAACCAAGGAAGATAATGCAGTTACAATATATGTAAATTTATTGAACATCCTAATTTTAAAACTACCCACCCGTACAAGTATCCTCTCGAGTGAATGTACGCAAGGGCAGCGCTCACGTCACACATCAGTCGAAGGGGTGCCCCGCTTTCGTTCAATATAGCCATTTTCGGACGGTTCACTATTAGATATTGCTGGAGATCCTAAAAAAAATACAAATGTGTTGTAGTTATTGGGTTTAAGTAAAAAATGTTATATCATATTTTATGTTACCATTGAACATAATTCAAAGAGAAGTATCCACGGGTCCTCCTGCAAGCATTTAGCAACGAAACTCAGTACGTTCTCGTGATCCATGTCTCTATACAGGCGGGCTTCGTCGAGGAACCGCGCTTTGTCTTCCAAACTGACATTTTGATTGAGGATCTTCACTGCCACAGTCGAGATGCCGCATCCATCATCTACTTCTCCTTTTACTACCTGAACAAAATGTTATGATTCATTCCAATTGGATCACTAAATTTGTGTTAATAAATTTTATTTATTGATTTAGAAATACCATCTTCATATTCACAAATCATATTAAGGAAAGAAACATAGAAAAGAAAACTTATACAGTATGATACATTACAGTATTTACATTTTACACTCAAACATTTAATAGAATCTGTGAAAATAAATTTTAAACAAAGTGAAGGACAAACAATCATTGATAACAAAAAGGCTGTTATAATTATTTGACTTACCAATAACGCTAATATTTTTAAATATTAATCACTTACTTAAACAGAATTGAATTTTTTTAACAGTATTTAATTTTATTAAACAACTTACTCTGCCGAACCAGCCGCGACCTATTTCTCTTAGATACTGAAGTTGGTCCCTTTGAAAATCCTCACCGGCTGTAATAGGTGAAATAACATTACAGGTTCTTAGGTCTCAAGCGAGATATTAAAATCAATTAAATAGTATGCTCACCGAACCAATCCGCACATCTTTCAAGCGGATCTACAACCCGTATATCGGCCGGAAGCGGTTCGAATTCAACGACGGATTCCCGACTAATCCGATTCCTCTCTTCATTCTCGCTAGTGATGTACACGGCTGCGTTGTTGTTAGCGATGTTCTGCATCTCCCGCAATGATATCGGACCATTGTTGTTGTCTTCGCTAATGTTGTTGTTGACCGGCTCAGAGAAACCCGAGTCCAACGGCTGAGCTCGACGGCCATCGTGCAGATGCGTCACGCTCGCGGTAAACAACTGTCAAGCGTTACGTCGTTATAATATAGCGCTTGTAAAATATACAGAACCAAAGTAAATAAATAACTCGCTGATAGTATATATAAATAAAATAATCAAGACTGCATTTCTCTTGTATTAAGATTTTATTTGATCAGTGTCAATTTTTATCTTACGATATAAAATCATATTGCTCTAGGTTATGCAAATGATAAAACACACCTTAATTTTATACACGTTTGTATTCAATTTACACGAGCAGTTACATATAAAATAATTAAAAATGTATAATAATTAATATAATATTTATTATCAAAGCATTTATATGTACATCAAACTATTTAGTTACGACGTACAGTGAATCTTTATTTGCATTTATAACCACATATTTGTATAAGCGATGAATGAGGAAAAATTTTCTTGATAATATCAATAATATATCTCTTGTGATATTCCAGGAACTGCAACGAAGCAAGAATATTCTATTCACTCTATTATATGTACCTGATTGTCCGCTCCTTCATTTGGCTGCAGGCAACATACAAAAAGAAATTGATAAAGCCTCACAAACGATACAAACATCTACTTAAATTATTGTTTGTTACGTGCTTTAATGACAATGAAACATAAATTAAGCTAAATATAATCACATGTAAATATTTAGAAGCGATATGGTTTGACATCATTATACTGTTATATATATATATATATATATCTTATAACAAACAGGTATCTTACGGTACTGTCTTAATGAAAGTTTGGCATTGTTAAAGCAATATATATAACTATAAAATCAATATTATTTTGTCAGGTTGTGATTGGTCGGCGTCCAACGAGCTTCTGGTGACCTGTGGTCTGGACGGTATGCTATTGGTGTGGCACGTGGGGACGGCGGCTCGGCTGCGTGCGGTCAGAGACCAGCTCGCAGCTCCACTTCTCTGCTGCGCCTTCCAGCCCATCAATAACAACATGCTCATTGTATCCTTTCTGAGTTTATATAGATTACACAAATTATATAAGTTGCTCAAGTAATATTTTATGGCAATTGACATGCATGTGTTTACAAGAATGATTAATTTAATCGAAAGAGGTTTTAAATATTTTGAAATGACACTTATATAAAATGATAAACTTTAATTGTAAGTACAAAGGCTGGTAACGCGAGGGGTATGGTTGAAGTACTGAATGTATCGACGGGGATTTACCCTAGAGGTAAATAATAAGCTTTTTTTTTACATTTATTCCCGTATATTATATTATTTATTGTTTCATTTAATATTCAGGTGGAAGCAGTATCCTTGGCGGACAGGTTCTGTCTATAGCGTGCGAGTCCAGTGGTCGAATATTTTGGGCGGCAAACGATAAGGTGACTATAACGATTTCATCTTATATTATGTGAATATAAGATGAAATCGTAATATATGGTAGTTAGTGTACGTACCGACTACCAAATATAACTATATTTATTTGCGTGTAGTAAAAAAGTAATTTCAATATGACAAACAGACAGTCCCAATTTATTTATATGTATCTATGGATATAATTTGTTACATATGACTGTTGGTAGGGTTTAATAGTGAGCTACAGTACATGTGGGGCGGGCGGTTCGCTGAGGAAGCTGCGTCGCTGTGCCGTGGGCGCGGCCGTGTCCTCTCTCAGCTGGAGCCCTTGGCTGGCGCGACATCCGGCCCTGCTGGTTAGTGCGGCCGACGACTCGTTGTATCTCTTCAGGTAATCATTACTAAATATTCATATAAATAGCTAATTTAAGATCTGCAGGAATATTATGTATTCGCAGAGTTAATAAATAAAATATAATTTGGAAATAATCTGAACTTATATAAGCTTGTGCGTAAGAATCAGAACTTTTGAATTTTGAAAAGATAATTTTTTTCCGTTAGAGCCATAGACAAGACTGTCACCTAGCGGCATACCTAAAGTTTATGGTTTGCGTTCCATTTTAACAAAATCTT
>DVQP01001173.1:0-16804 GCA_018231745.1 Danaus eresimus | reverse complement strand
TGTTGACTTGACGGTTTATGGAGACTTGAAATGAATTAGATATGGATGAAAAGTAAGTGATAATCCTAAAATACATTACTTGGCGTCCATTATAAATAAAAGTCTGTATCATAGTATGTTTTAAATGATACGCTATCAACAAAGAAATAATGTATGACAAATTATTACAAACTTAATTTTTAAATGCCACAAAAATCAGACAGTTGAAAGAATACGTACTTGTCCTGTTTTTGTTGGTATTTCGTAATTCAATAATCGAAATTACGGTAACCAAATGAAAACCCGACGCCATAACGATTTTCACTCAGTTTGTGGGCTATGACGAGCATTGAGCCATAGTAGTTATCATTAGGTCGACCTAAACTATTCGGTATTGTCTAAATAACTTTGTAATCAATTCCCTAATGCTTTGATTCCCAAATGTTTTGATGTTTGAGCCGTTATTTTTGCAACATTGTAATTTAGTACAAAAGCAAGCCTATTTTTTTGGGCTCATACTTTTGTTGAATAAAAAATATTTATTTTTACTTTCGGTATATAGGATTACGAAATACTGTTTAAGAAACATTTTCTGTACAAGTAGAGTTTTGGTGGAATTTTGGGAATTTGAAAAACTTATCTTTATGAAATAATAAACTTTGAAGTATATAATTAAAATTGTACATTAAAAGGTTGGCTTAATAATATTTCCCATTTATGCATCTATGCCAGCAAGCAAGCAGATTTTAAGCTCCTGTTATTTATATGAACAGGTGGTTCGTTTGTATACATAATATATATACATATATATTATGTATATATATATAGAAGTTTTTTAGGGCTACGCAATTCGGTTAAAATAATAAAACTTTTCCATGGTTTTGATAGCATATTGTCAAGTAGTAGAAGTGTATGCATTGATTAAAATTTCCGAGTCGGTTTTTATTTTAAACTTAATACATGTTATTTAGAACTTCTCAAGACAATAAGTGTGTAGTGTTTGCTCTCTGAAGTCGAAGTTACTTGAGTCAAGATGATGTATTTTACACGGTTTGACAAACACAACACTTGATTAATTTCAGAAGGGAGGAACTGTTTGTTCTGTTAATTTCTTTATATTTTACGTTTGTTTGGAGACCCGTCAACGTACTTGTCATTGTGTCGCTATTATTTTCTTTCTTTCTTCCTTTTCTTTATTTGTTATTTCTAAAGCGTTTTGACCTTGGAAATACACAATGTGGGTGGAAATTAACATTTAGTTTATCACATACTATTGTACCGACTCTAGTATCATGGGCGTGAGTTTATTCTTTTCGTTATGGTATACTGCTTATTATACTTGGCTAATTGCTATGAATTTTACAATGTCTCCTTCAACTCTTATTTACATTGTATGGGAATTGACGTGACCTTTATTTGGAAGGACCGGTCTCAAGGGACATCAGGAATGTATTTAGTGATGGGACCTACCGATTACTTGATGATAATTACTGATAATACAGTAGTCGTGTTACATGATAAGTACAATCGATCAATGACTTATGATAGACTGTAATATATCTTCTTCATATTCAATATTTTGCTTTATAGACGATAATCATTTTTTAACATCATAAAGCCTACGTACATACTAACTGTCAAAACGCTATAAACATTGTTGATTTAATGTAGAGTTGTATAAACGGCATCGCATAAATCAAAAATTCATGTACGCCCAGCAACAAATGTAGATTCCTTTGATATCACACTAAAACATAATTACGTCTTTGCTGGAAAGCCTATTCACAAATTCGTAATATTTTTTCGTTGTACATATAACTAACGTGGTTCTGAAGTAAAAGCAGAAACCACTTTGCAAACTATTGCCGAGGTAAAAACAGAGGTGCGTGATTTATTGATGGTTACGCTGAAAAAGTAGAAGCAAAACAAGCGGACAAGGAAGATAAATGAATTATTTCCCTCGTATATTCCAAGGCACCTTTTAGTCTCGCTCAATTACTTACGGGATAATTTCTGCACGCAATGTATTTGAAAATGTATAAAACGTTCGCTTAATAGTCCTCCATTACTTCCACTGGTTATATTATTATTTCCAAGAATAAGTGAGCGTGTGTTTTAAGATTTTATTTTATAATTCAATATAAAAGTGTGCCTTGTTTGTGGAAATTTCTAGAAAATTATGAGAAAAACATGTATAATTAAAAGGGATTGTTTTTAAAGTAAAATTATTATTAACTAAAGAACGCGAGTATCTTTTTGTTTTTATTAAATATTATGACAAAATTTAGATATACGTAAATAATGTAAGGTCTTTTATTTAATTGGATTATCTTATATAAATCTTCGTATTAGCAACTGTCGCTACTATTTCCGTGTTTATTCAATCTGTTTAATGAGAACTGATGGTAATTGTGATGCAGGAGTCATATATGCGATGTCTTCATCCGATATTCGGTCTAGATCCTCTAGTTAGTGTTATTACTGCATGATAATTGGTTAATCTGAGTTGAGACGGCTCTACACAGCGTCATATGAATAAACAGTAGTGTGTAGAATTGTTCGTTCATAATAATAGATTTGGAACTATATTGGGAGCATATACGCTTTTTTATGAATACGATATACTTCCAAGTGTTACTAGAATTTGATTTGATAAATATAAACGTTGGTATATTCTTACATATATGAGCACAGAAGCACTGTAACATTTTCATCGATTTTTCTCGGAATAATGTTTGGAGTAGGTCCAAGTGAATTATGATAAAATTGCCGTAACAATAGAAACGTATTAAGAGAAAAGAAAAGAAAAAAGTTCAGTCCAAAGAGATAAACACGTAGCTGCTAGCAAAATTACATTTATATCCATCCGATATACTTATTATAAGTAATTTAGTAGAACTCCCGAAGGTATTGTGATTGATTTGTTTTCTTTTCCTTGTTTTAATATATTATTTTAATTAGAAATGGCATGACATGTCGCTTGGTCCATCTGAATACTGAAATCTCATTGAATATATATTAATAATAATAAATAACAACATCTAATATATAAATTTTTATGTAACAACAGATATTATCTAAGTGGCCGCTGTGATTTGTACTTATCCCTGAAAATGTCTTCGGGGCTTGGGAGTGAACCGTCGTCAGGTCTATTGACTTGTTATAGAAAACGAAGCCTGGCTCAATAGATAAGGTTGCCTGGTGTAACGAACGTGATCACTTGCAAATTAGTTTTGTCCAAATACACTCTTATACCTATCTTAGAGGGCTAAGTAATGCTTATAACAAAAATAACCTTTTCGTTAGACGTCGATGAGTTCAAATAAGCAGATTGTTTGCACTTATTTTGTATAACTTAATCAAATTAAACAAATTTGTCAGTACAGTATGTAATTATATATCCGTTGTCACAATGATGTTTAATTACAAATCTTATTTAAGGTAAAAACTAATTATTAATATTTATGTATTAGTTTGAAACATATGTGTTTTTTATTGAATGATATTTCTATGCAAGTGAGATTAAAAACAAAATTGGTTCCTATTTTGTTATTGTAATTGCCATAGAATCAATTTTTAAATCCAAAGCCGAGAGGTTTTCCCGTCAGCAGTTTGTATTTTTCGATGCTATCAGCGACGTCACAAAATCGTTGTAGGTTGAAGGGGGTTTTATTTAAGCGAATTCATGGTTCGGAAAAATCTTCTCGTAGGTCTCGATTGTTGCATTCATGTATCTCAAAAAACCCGACGAAATTTAACATTTATAATTACCACTAAAACTATTAAAAACAATTTTTTTTTAAATTTCGAATCTCCTACGACCGGATCGGGCCGTTAATCATAAATTATAGATGTTTTTGTCATGCTGTGGGATTTTTGAATTTCTTATATTTTACTAAAATCTTGCTATGAGCTCTCTGAAAGTTTGGCTTCTTCCCAAATCGTAGCGTGTCCTTGACAGGCGTCATTTAAAGTTAATGATAAGAGAGCGATCTTGGTGTTAGATCGAATAATAAAATCTTTGCATATTTTAAAAGTTTAAATTATTTTTATTAGGTATCAAATGTCCTTTTACTTGTAAATTGCATTATCAATCTGGATTGCGACTGGATGTAAGAGTGTATGAGTTACTTTTTCATTCATAGTTTTATTGTTCTACCCTCAAAAATATGTATGATATTCCAAGTTTGATAAAAAAACAAAAGAAAAAATCTGAAGTTGTCATTTATGATACTCGTTGTAGTGCTACAAATATAACCAGCAAGTAACATTGAAATTAGTGTCTTGAAATTAAGTTTGTATTAAATTTGAAAAAAGGAAATTGCTATACAGCGATTACAATTTTCGATCACAACATTTTTGTATTGTTATAACGTAGGTTATTAGATGGGAAACGTGAAAAGCTACGTATGCAGTATGACGATGCAAACTTGTGCTAATCATAGCGAACCCTAAATTAATTTCAATGAACAACTTTCAGAAAAAAAAACTCTAGAGAAATGTTATAGTGGATCAACAATTACATGAAACATTGGATTCATTGAATAAAAACAATTTTGCAATCATTCAATTCATTTTTCATTCCAGTAAGTTCAGTTACTGTTTTAATTGTGTTATAAGTTTGTTTGCACAGCTTTGTTTTAAAGTTTCTGACTCAATGGTTTACAGTTGGTTCGTTATTATCTTTGTTTCTAACAAAATGTGACTATTGCTTGAGAAATTTTACTTAATGCTTGAAGATGACCTAACAACAAAGTTCGAATATCTTCATTTTACTTTGATTAATATTATTACAGCAGCTAATCTAATCTGCAAGTGATACTAGCCTTTATTTGATCAACTTGATTCTACTGATTCATTTAAATAACATCGGTAATTTGAGATTATACGACTGTATATTTATGACTAAATATTTATATATGTATTTCTTATTCGTGTTGTTTATACAAATTATCGTGGTTTTGTCCATGTGAAGTTCGGAATTGGGCTCATAGAGAAATGAATGAAATGTAGTGTGTTTAAGCAACAGTCATGGTAATTATCCGGGAGCATCGTCAATGGTCGGAGTAACGAGAATTCATATATAGTAACTGTTATGCCTTGGTCCTGTAAGAACTCTGGGATGAATTATGGCTTACGTCTCACTTCGATGTCTAAAAGATAAGGTTATGCTGTTGTAAAGTTTAATCTAAATCTGCCTAGCATTTTTTGAGTGAAGGAGTAGTGAACATTCCCTTGTCCAGATCTCAATACGTCAATACTTCCACATGTCCACAAGCAATAAGTAATATGTAATGTTCAACATTACTTAAATGATATCATGATTACAAATAAATAACATAATAACAAATATACATATATTCCATTTGTACATCATGTACACTTTGTACAACATTTTATACATGTATAAAGGCTTTACTTTTCTTTAAGATTGTCGTAAAAAGAGTAAGTTTTACCATTTTTTATAAAAATTTAATTTTTATATTACATATTCTCCGTAAACAATGTAATAAGATAACATTGCATATTTTTTATATATACCAAATACGCTATATTTTCTGTGTTAGCATCGGTTAGCTTATTACTTATATATAGCCTCAATATTATTGGTGATCCAAACCTAACCATTCATGTTGTAAATAGAGATATGTCGAACATGGCGTCGGTCTGCGGTTGATTAATCAATTCGTAGTTATTATCCCCGTTTTAGTTGCGGTGACATATTTTGTATTCTTAAACAAATTAATTCTATTTAACGTCATGCTAGCCAGCAATTTTTTGGTTTCTAATATATATTTTTTAATATTTTTATTCGGAAATTAAATTACTGTTTTTATTATATTAAATACTATTTCTCTTTTTTTGTCACGCTCAGCTTCAAGTACCTAACTAAGTAGCTTCGTCTAAAAATATTCTTCTAGAATTAAATTTTTAATTTAGTACAGAACTGATTTCTGTGTTAGATGTTAACATTAATATCATATTGTTTTTATACATCGAGATGCTTATAAAGTGAATGTCTACAACACGTACATAGTTATATTACAATAAATTATCGGGACTACATCTAACGACAGCTGTAATCGATGTTATTACGTGCGAGCGAAACGTACAGAAAGTTTAACCTGACGATGCTATAATATGTACGATACAAGGCAGTTTATTTACAAAATTTATCACTTTCCGTTGGCTACTATACGCCGGCTGTATACAGTACGAGACAGTTTATTGACAAAATTTATCTTTTCTCGTTGTTTACCATACATACAAGGTTATACGAAGATATATTACAGACAATTCTTAAAAACAAAACTTTTATGCAAATATATCCTCATTTTAGTCATGAACAGCCACCCAAGCTGCAGGGTGAAAAACTAGTTCAAGAGTTCAACGTTAACTACGAGAGCCTTCTAATGATGTACACATTTCTTATTTTTTCTTTACCTAACAAATTGCTTCTTCCAATGTACAGAACGGTGTCTATTCTCCTAGCCATTGATTAAATTTGTGTTAATATCACACACAAATTATTATCAAGACGCATTAAATGTCCTAAAAGTAATGACCAAATAAAATTACGATTATTTTACGACACAACAATTGCTTGTTCAAGAAAATGTTTGACAACATTTTCATAGCTTTAAAAGTAATTCTTAAGCAAGACTTTATTCAGCCGGTTCCATGTTATTTGTAGACTAAATATTGAAATGCATAGCGCGAGTTTCGAGACGAACTTCGAATAATAAGAACCTGCTTTGAAACTACGGCGATTGTATTAAGTAAAATACCATTTACTTGGAAGTTGGCTGTAATAATATGAGTCGGGCTCGCGACTTTGACTGCTTAATTTCACTAAGAAACTTCTTTATCTCGTTATTAGTGTTTGTTAGCTTAGTATATTGTTTGATGCTGTGCTGGATAAATAAAGCATTCAACTATTATTTATTGGTCACTGAGCTTTTATAACCTATCTTATTATGTTAAAAACAGACTCTCTTTGTTATTTTTTTATTATATTGGTAGTGAGATTTCTTTAGATGTCTATAAAACATATTATTTTTAGCATTCACATTTCGTTCACATAGCATAGCATAAATCTTCTCTTTTAAACATCTACAAAAATTTAAGACGAAAAATAGAAAAGCGATAAGTTTCTTACTCTTTTTTATCCATTTTAATCCATTTGATTCAAGGCATTATTTTTATTTTTAAAGGTTGAAAATGGAGAAGAATATGACTAAAGACATCCTGTCATGAGAGGCGATCGGTTAAAAGAAGTTTTTTGTTGTTTGAAAATTAATTATTGAGATGCACCACCGTTTGTCTATTATGTAGATGTTTAAGACGGATTCTGCAGGTATTCAGAGAGAGACAAATAATATTATCTTTGAATTTATTTCGATTTTGTTTGTTTTTAAAGTCAATCAGAACTTAATATATTTATTTATTTTATGTTCAAGTAAAAACATCTCAAAGTATCTCTTATTCCGTTTCATTGTCAAATACAATTCTAGCGTTTTCTGTCCTCCTAGCATACTGATGTGAACAAACGATAAACTGGTACGAACGATAGACTGTTCATTTTATTATTACTTTTATTCGTATTGATATAAGATCGAATATTTCATGTCTCTGGATAAAGGGTTGTGAGACTCGGGTGCCAGCGACCTAGATCATACCGACTGAGTTTCACCCACTGACAACAATAATCTTCGTAATGATTAAGGTATCAAAAATTATTTTCGTTTCTAGCTAACACTTAATGATAGCCACTGGAAAGCTTTTGGCGTTAAATATGAAAACAATTACTCAACTAAAATGATAATTTCGAAGCTATAAGTTAAGTTTTCCTTAAATCTTCAAGTCATTTTCATTTGTCACTGATGAAGAGATTTTAAAAATAATAATTTGTATATTAATAACTACTTTGTTTATGGTCTGTAGTGAATTAATTAAGTAAAGTGCATATTTTATTTACATTCTTAATACATTTGAAGTATTTAATTTAGTTGGAGACTAACAGACGCTTTAGATTTTATATTAATTCTAAAAAATATATATCATGAGGTTAAATGTAAAATAGGTATAATTCTATGAAATGTAATGAAGTTAGAATTAGTATATTTCGTTGTTCTAAAAAGCCATTAAGCTCCGTCCACGATGTTTCTGATGCTAAAAGCTTTCAGACGTTTTATAACTGGTTTGAAACATATTTTTAATGACACACAGCATTTGTTGGAATAGTTGAAGTTAGGGGACTCAAAAACGAGGTGGTTTTACGGCTTTTGAGAACGTTTTTGCTTTACTATTTGGATATTCATTTATTAGATGTGTTTCAATAACGGACAAATGAGTTAAGTACTTTTATTAATGTGACTGACATGTATATTTAGGTATATATATTCAATTATTGTAATCTAAATATCTCTTAATGTTTTAACTGTGACGTCGCTTCAGATCAGATTAAGGAACGTCTTGGCGCGTGCCCAGAACTCGACTCCTTTTGCAGATACCGTTCAAAACTTTTTAAATTCATTTTTATCTAGTTTCAGTTTGAGAATTTTAATGTAAAGATTATATTTGTAAAAGAAGTTCTTTAATGCCGAGTAATCAAATGGTGTGAATAGAAAGTTCTGTGACATTTTAAACGATTAAATGTTTTACCAAAATTATCTTTACGTCTTTATATTTTGTATTGAAGTACATACGTGTGTTTTGTAAATTATTTTATTTTATGATGTAAAGACTCCTCTTTCTCCAAATGTGGCGATGATTTTGGTTTTAAAATTAACGCCTGCATTTAAATTACAGATAGAGATAAAGAGAACTCTCTCCACTTAGGTACATTTAAAAACATAATATAATTTTTAATATATACATTCAAAGGAGTGAAATAAGTGAATCTGTTATATATTTTTAGATCGGTTAATCAATTTGTTATATATATATTTATTTAAAGAATCGTGAACTTTGTATATCCTGTATCATAATGAAATTTAAGGACCAAAGAGTAGTTTGTTGGATAAGATAACTGTTTAGGAAAACATTTTGTGATTTTTAAAAAAACTACTAATAAATTAATAAATAAAAACAACGAACAAAATAAACAAATTATCCGGTGTTCTATAAATTTCCTATTCTTAAGATAATCAAGACTAATATTTTCATAACAAATACATTTTTCAGTGTAATTAATTGTTCTTACAAAATAAAATTAAAATATTATTGTTACGTATTATTGAGCAATCATTAAAAAACATTAAAAAAAAAACAAATTTTGTGTGTAAACAAATTTTCATGAGCTTAAAACATCCTTACGAAGTAAGCTTACGATAACACTAGACATCGTGTCAATTACTTGTGTAATTTAAAATGCTACTATACTTTTTTTTAATATCGACCGGATAGTGCTTGACTGACTCATCATGCGTTGTTTGGAGGGAAATTAAGTCGTAGGTGGTGAAGTATCTCAATGTCAGCCTATATATATATATATTACAGGGATACAATGTACGATAAGCTGATGACTGTAAAACTTATAAAAGTGAACCGAATTACTAGGAACTCTAGATATCAAATTTCCATAACATTGTTCGGTCATTGAGCATGTTACGTGTGATATGATATCTATCGCCTATGTACTGTATAGGAATCTCTAGGAGTCTCGTGTGTTTGGTCGGACGTTCAGGGTGTACTCATCCGAATGCCAAGTACAAGTTGAAAGCATTGCTATGTCACTCATTTATTATGTTAGGTAACGAATACAATACAGTTAGCATCGAGGACTAATACTAAATAAAACGTCGTCAAACTAGAGATATTTTATTTTTTATTTTTAATAATCGACAACGTATAAGAATATTACCTGAAGCACGAAATCTAAATATTCCTGCGGCCATCAAAAAAGCTGCAAACCCCAGAGACCGTAAACAATTTTTCAGGTAAAAGGAAGTTAAAGAAAAATGTTTGCTTAAAGAACATTTCATAGTCTCTACAAGCTCATAGGAATAAATTGTATAAATTTTCCCTAACTGTTCACATTGATGGTTTTTTTCTTCTTTTCATTAAACACTTCACAGATATGCATAAAATTTTAAGTAAATATCACTTTTGTTTAGCTTTCACAAGTTGCTATCGAATTATTTTATGTAATCATTTTACAATAATATAACGAGTGATTTATAATAAAATAACTTCAATAATATGAACTTAATTATTTTGTATGAGATTCAATTAGTTTAAATTCGCATCACAACCCGTTCCCCGTAATTATGGTTGATATATTTTTAATGAAACTTGTCAGTTACATTTTACGTTCCTTCTCACATTTGAAACTAGGTTAACAGATGTTTACATATATGAACCTACTTTTATACCTTCCTTTTCACGCAATATACAATATTTCTATACACACTGTGGACTAAATTTGTCATGTTATATAATATGTTACGTATAATTTTTAAATGCATAAATGTTAGCTATAATTCTTAGATTCTGTTAAAATAAGTCGTGCATTTTATCAAAAGTCAAACGTATTCTATTAAAAAAATATGAAAATTACCGTTCATTTGTTTGAAAATGCTAAACATTCGAAGAACGCTTCTATTCAAATCGACTGCAATTTTCTCAATGGTCTTCATACTAATGGGTACAATTTGAGTTCATGATACATCGATAATCTAATCACGATTATGATGATAGTTCATCTAACTGCGACCACAAATTGGTTATTAGGCAACGTTACTCAACAACGAATGTGAAGTAAAATTAAAAACTTCGTCGGCACATTTACATAAAGTAACAAGAATTCTTGACGTTGATTGATAAATGCTGGTTTTTGAATGTGATATGAAATTATACTGAATACATTTTTTTGTGATTGTCAGAAAGATAAATTATTTTAAGCCTTTCGTACGTACGAATAAAGTATGGAAGTGCTCTTCACCTCAATTCTGATACATTCGTTCATTCAATGTAAAAACAATGATGAAAATTTGATATTTTTGGTTATAAAATGTAATAAATGAGATAGTCGAATAATACAGACATAATCAATCATTATTAATCAATCATCTGTGATTAAAGACGAAGTTTTCAATATTTATACATGGAAATGAAGGGTTTTAGTGAAAACAAACTACTGAAGTAGCACTACTTCTGTAAATAAGAGTGGAACATCCCGAGAACAATTTCTCTCGCTAGTTTAAATATTCAGTTATAACTAAAACGTTGATTCTCTTGAGGGGATGTGATCCGACACTTATTTCCAAGGCTCCGAGCCGACTTTTAATATTTAATTATTGAAGGAACTTATAACAAAAGTATGTTCAATGTTAGTATTTTATTTAAATTTATTAAAGCTTCTAAAAATATTAAGAAAATTTTGTTTTTCAGTTGTTAATTATAAATATTTAAGCTATATTTAAAATAGAATTTGTGGCTTCAGTTTAGTTATTAATATTAAAGTGAAATAAAAAGTATCAAGAGGTCGTGGCGGCCTAGAGGTTAAAGGCACGCCTTTCGTGCATGAGGGCGCGGTTTTGAAACCCGGCGAGTACAACCACTACGGTGGTATTTCAGCCCGATTGGAATTTCAGTCGTAGTACCAAAGACATTTACCCGAGTTATCTCCTGTCTCTCTTTAGTAACTGGCATTGCGCCTAAGTTTTGGAAACTTGCCATCGTGGTTCCTGTGCTGGAGAAGGGAAGCCGAGCGAATCCTGTTAATTATCATCCTATATCAATTACCCCCATAATCTGTATGATTGTTGACAAATATAATGATCTTTTTGGTAACCGACAATATTGGTTCCGCAGAAATCGGTCAATTGATAATCTTTTAGTACATGCCACACATTTATGGGGAAGAACTCTAGAGAATAACGATGAAGTTTTTTAATTTCACTCAACATCTCGAAAGCTTTTGACAGGATCTGGCCTGATCGCCTTATTGATAGGCTTTCCAGCTATACTTTATTCCCTGGTCTGGTTACCTGAATTTCTGACTTAATGGGTACTCGTGAGATTTCCTCAGGGTTCTGTCTTCTCTGCAATTTTTTTTTGCTGCACTTTAACGATTTGCTATTATCGGGTGTCTTAAGTTATAGAAATGACAGCACAGTTGTAAAGTGATATGAATACACTCCTACGGCCAGTCCGGATCAATTAGAATCAGAAAGAGAGACCATGGCATATCGTGTTTTTTGCACTCTTTAGGCAGTTTCAGGATGGGGCGATGTTAATTTTGTGAAAAAAGCAAGCGTGTCTTTTCAGCGGCAGGAAGACGTTCCATTCACCTTGACACCAACTTTTCGAAATGTATATCACCAGTACTTTAGCAGATTGATCGGATATATATATTACATATTTATGTTAAGACTAGAGTATTATCATTAAGATTTTTACAAAGAAATTTTTACATTGTGCTACTTAAATATATATATTCCTTCATGTTTTAATTGTTTTATATATATACAAAAAACATGAAGGTTATTTATAATACCCGCTATTTCCTGCAATATACTTCTTTAGATGTAGAGGCTCATTACTAATAAGGACATTTTTAAGGGAAAAACAGTTTCAATGCCTATAATATGGATCATATTTAAGTTAAGTTTCGTGACATTTAGAACAAACTTTATTCTTTGAAACCGACTTATAATAATAGTTCATTGGATTTAGAGGTGGAGATAAGAGCCTGTTTTCAGTTCTGCTAAAAACCCAATGAAATTTTCAAACTAAAACTGGGTGGCATGACAGCTTTATGACCCTGTATTTAGTCTTTGGAATGCATTATTCTTGGAGAAGTTTAGGATTGATAGGACGCTTAATTACCTTCTTGTTAAAGGTGCCTTCATAGAGTTTTGCAATGTTTTGCAAAAATATTGTTCAAATGTAAAAAAATCTCTCTAAAACAATTTTAGTCCGTGATTTTCTTTTGTGTAACACTTAAGTAGTTGTTTTTCTATTCTTTTTTAAGTATCAATTAGGATATTGCCAGTGTTTTTTATCATAGACTATAAGTTTATAAGTCATATTATAATTTTTTTTGGTAATTTTCTGATTTGATTGCCTATTTGTTAGAAACGCTATGTGGACGGACAGATCATTTTTTTCTAATACCTTTCAATTATTAGGCATGTGGACAAACATTTGGTTAAAAATTTGTTAATACAAAGTGTATGGAGGACTTTGAAAACTGTATTCGTCTTTATAATTACTGTTTGTAGTGTTATGACGGCGATTTGGTTCACTTTATCACCACACTCTTTAATAAACAATATTTTGTAATGAACTGGATCAAAATAAAACACAATGAACAATCGTATTAAAATCACAGATGTCGAGTCCACATTAATAGTTTATTTATTTTTAACTGTACCAATATATGACCAGAAAAAAAATATAGACTTTTATGTAATAATTTTTAAACTTATATGTATTTGGTTCATATATTTTATGACACTTGACCTGTTTTAATTAAATTTCTTTGATTGTTAGAATGTGACAAATAATATAAAAAACTTTACTTTGGACAATTATTATTTTGTGATAATTATGTTATTGTAAGTATAATAAATTAAGAATAATACATAAAAAAGTAGAATATTTTGAAATAATTTTGTAACCGATTTCATAAAGCAGGAAGATTCTCAATTCGACCGTATATATATATTTTTTATATCACATTCCTTTTTAACTTCGTCACAAAACTTCCAATGTTTTCAAAGTAAAACAAAATAAAGTATACAAAGTTGCGACCACTTACAGATTCTCTCGATTTTCGATCACGTACAAGTAAAATCGAGACTAAACGGCTTTAGGAGTTCAATCTCAGAGTTTAAGACGAATCCCTTGAGGCTATAACACCCTTTGTCTTTGAAAGAAAATTTCCCCAGCTCCATCGACGTTATGACGGATCTCAAGTTTTCCACGTCAACTTAGAATCATGGTTTTAGAAATATTTCAATACAAAATGTTCATAATTTCTTGATTTTCAGCCTTATCAAGTTAAATCGGGATTATTGTTTTCCCTTAGTCTTTGACAACCTAAGGATTTAAGGGCTTTATTAGACCAATCAAACTTCGATAGGAATTTCTTTTTTATATAACTAGGATTTGAAATACGGTCATTGCCTTCTAATAGGGAAACTTGTTTTCTATGCGATACGTACCATAACAAGGTTATATAACATTAAACTTGTAATTGTCTCGAACTATCGGTAAATTATGGAATTAAAAACAAAAAAGTACGTTTATAGAGACTTGCCTGCGGCGTCAATCACCGGTAACAACATTATTTCTCCACTAATTGTGATCTCGATTTGCGGCTGGTATCGGCATCTTAGCGATCGATCGTCTCCATTTCCCCGATATTAAACTAGACGGGAAACATCGTGTTTGTTACATTGAAGCTCCAGTTTCTCCGCGGCTCGCTGTTGCCATATAAATGCGGTATTCTGAATCGCGCATTACTGTGTCTTCGTGTGAGAGGTGGGATGAAACTAGGTCGGATCCAACCCTCATGGCGCCTTCACTGCGCTTAGGTACGAACCCTAATTTTATTTGGCTGGCAATTGTTATATCTCGAGTACGACAATCCAGTGATTGAGTTAAAGTATATTGAATTGTGCGATCTATTTAAAATCAATATATATATATAGGAAAGCTTTAATTGATTCTTAAAATATAAGTTTCACCTGTATTTCACTGGGGTTTCAAATAATAATTATTTTAGGGTAGTATAGCCACAGATTGATTTCATTATCAATAATCTTAAGTTAATAGAGTCAATAGTAAGTTTAATGATATTATATTATACAACAAATAAAACCAGCGTAAATCTCATTTTCCAAAGAATACATATAAAATATTAATTTAACTTAAAATGGGCTAAGCGTTAAAAAGGTATTAATAGTACAACATATGATTCTTAAAACTAGATTCCAAAGAAAAAAAGTCATTATGTAGAGACATCAATAATATTCCTTTTATGAATTTTCTTATGTTTATAACAAAATTATTTGTACCTGTAGTGTCAATTTCCATCATCATACCACTCACCAAATAACATCAAGTATCAGAATTTTCATTCATAAGTTACCAGACATATACATACATACATATGCGTACGAGTATATGCATATATCACTGTCTATGCCACATATTTTTCACATCAATAGATTTTAAACATTTTTAGATAATTTTCCTTTACTACGTTGCGTTACGTTCATGTAACGGTTCGTTCGTAACTGTTTTTTTTGGTGGAAACGCTATTTGATTAAAGTTGTATGAAATATATTGGAACTTTAATATTGTGTTTAATATAAAGTGTGATATCATTACCAGGACTTACCCCTCGATGACAGCGGAACTTGTAATAATCCTACAAATATGGTAATAATCCTTTAAATATAGTAGTGATCTTTTAAATATTATAATAATTATAAAACTATAATGATTAATATTCATTAAACTTATTGCTATAGCATTTAACAGAGAATTTAAAGTATTGTATCGTTATTAACCCCGGCTTCGGTAGTCGGTAAGTATTTTATTTCTCATTTGAGAATATCAAATATGTTGATTTTTGGCCTAAAATTTGTATCATTTAAGGAAATTAAAAGAAAATAAGGAAGTTGGTTGAAGGTCTTTTTGGTATGATCATATTTATATATAAACAGAAACAATTTTTTTCACAAAAACTGTTAGTTTCAGAATTTTTTTTAATGGATTTGGCTTATTTCTCATAATATAATCATTTTATTTTCATAATAATATGAATTGAATAACTATATTACATTATAGTGTTTGTAATTGTTATCATATTTTTGTTATATCAAATCTTGTGAAGGCTTTCAAAATCTTGAACATACATAAATATATTTAATAAACTAGAAAAATGAGACGGCAACATTAATTTCTATTATTTTAATACGTTTTTTTTATTTCTTTAAACCCTTTCTTGGAATGTCCACGTCGTACGTATATCATATCGCTAACAGGAACATCTTTAATTATTCCCCGTGTAACTGCTGTTGTAAATTCTGTTTCATTACACAATTAACATCCAGCTTAATGAGACATCGTTTAGCTTAATATAAAGAAATAGGTCGTCAGATAAATGTTCATAGAATATGAATTTTTATATGTTCAATGTATACAATACTATTATACATATTTATTACATACGTGTGTATAATTTTAATGTCTGTGATTTACTTGAATGCTATTAAAATGTCCTGAAAATGGTTTTTGTTATAATACCCATTCCATGAGTTTGGTAATACGGAAAATAAGATTTCTTTTGCTATACATAGAATATGTTTTTTTATTTTAAAACAGTTTTTCCAATACACTTATTAATTTTATTTTTAACCACCGATGCAAAAATAAGGATGTCTGTGTCTTTGGCATCTCTGCTCTCATACAGGTTGTTCCTTTTCGATGAAGTTTTTCCATTTGTAAGCCTCCGTTAGGGTGGTTTTTAGTTGTATTTCGTTATTGGGCCAGCAGTGTAAGTGTATTAGCTTTTTGTGAAATCTTTGGCATTTGATTACTCGATTAACTATTAACTGCCTTAAGCTTACCAGTATAATTTAAAATTGACAATGAATGCGTAGGGAGTTTTTTACAGTTCAATAAAATTTTCAGTTATATAACCATAAGTATATGCTCGTTAAAATTGTCTTTAACTCATTTTTAACTTACGTTTGGCAGTAGCGAGCTGTTAAAACAGAATAAATAGTTAATAAATACCTTATTTTCATTAAGACTCTTAAGTCTTAAGAAGGAAAAGCAATATTCACAGTTGCCTTAAAAATTA